>CM070031.1:17306655-17446655 GCA_036247105.1 Cirrhinus mrigala | reverse complement strand
TAATATTATTATATATTTTATTAACCATTCGCGCACACAGGCGTTATCTGACTGTCCTCCTGACCGCAGATGCAGGTTTACAAGTCACTTTTCCCTGCTTTTTTTCAGTCAATCCTTGCCTTTTCCTCCTTAAGAACAGCAAATTTTCATACACGATACGAAATGAAATTTCTCGGTTTGACCGATTTCCATAAACAACTGAAAACATAGTCATTTTGAGATTCTGCTATTGATTCCTATAGAGAAAAATCACTTCCTGCCCTCCATCTGCATTTCGTGCCTCCTCAGAATCACGTGATTGCAAACAACCTATTACTAGGTACCAAATAGTTCCCACAGAAGCTAAGTAACGAAAATTTAAACTTCCAGTTGGATGTGTTTTTTTTTTTTTTTTTTTTTTTTTTTTTTTCCTTCTAATATAAGCCACTAACAACTTAACTTCAGGTTTTTCGTTTGCTTAGAAATGCATAAACCAATTTCAGATGGATACAGCTGGTTTCTGACTTCGTCTCTTGTGTGTTGTGTTTTTTTTTTTTTTTTTTTTTTTTTAATTTTGCAGCCATCTCCACAGTCATACCAGATCACTCCTAAGGGCCAGAAAGTGACTGTTTTGATGAATCCTGAAGATTACAGCAACAGCATGGACCAGAACAGCAATGACTTGACAGATGATGAATCTGCACCCAGAAAACCCATCCCATCCTGGGGTGAGGGTATGATGCTTCTTGGCAGTCATTGGAAATGTTTATTTGTAGTCACAGTTTGTGTTATGTTCCATCCATTTGAGAATTTTTGGATATACCATTGCTACAGTATTATTCTAATGCAACGTGTTGTTTTGTGCAGGTACGCAGTTGCGGCAGACTCTAATAAACCAATATTACAATCCACTGAATCTTGATCCACATTTCGGAGAGCCTAAACCGCCCAAACTGGGGGCCATCTTCAAGCAGACCAAAGCTCGCTTCTTTAAACGCACTAGCTCTCCTGTGTGGCTTTCTCCACCATGTTTGGGAAATATTGGCTCTGATTAACTTGGCTGCTGTGTGTGTTTGTGTGGTGTGGTGTGGGTCAGATTACCTTGTCACCCATGTATTTAAATGTAGCTTGTAATAACTTTGATTGTGTACACTGGAGCTGTATATATTTAAAAAAAAAAAAAAAAAAACTATTTAAAAAAAAAATGTATTTCACAAAGAGTGTCAGATTATGGTGGACTGTAATAAAATGTGTAATTTCTAAATGTTTGCGTAGTCTCTTATTTTTAGTAGTCTGTCATGGATGTGATTTGAAAAGTCAGAAAACTAAATCTGTTATGATTCTTTGAATAAAATAACTTGAGGGAAAGTGAAAATCATAACTTGAAATCGTAGCATGCTCTAATTTCTTTGGTCAATTGCGTCACGGTACCATTTGAGTTTGTTGTGATTTAATGAAGAATTTTTCTAGTGCATATGAACTGTTTATTAAAGAAGTCCACTTCCAGAACAATTTACAAATAATTTACTCACCCCCTTGTCATCCATGATGTTCATGTCTTTCTTTCTTTCTTCAGTTGTAAAGAAATTGTTTTTTGAGGAAAACATTTCAGCATTTTTCCCCATGTAATGGACTGATATGGTGCCCCGATTTTGCAGCTTCAAACAATCCCAAATGCAGTTGTAAACGATTCCAGCCGAGGAAGAAGGGTCTTATCTAGCGAAACGATTGGTCATTTACACACACAAAAAAAAAATTACAATTGAAATACTTTTTATTCTCAAATGCTGGTCTTGCCTTGCAGTCCTTGAACTCTGTGTATTCTGGCTCAAGACAGGGTAAGTCGAAAAACTCTAACCGTATTTTCTCCCTCAACTTCAAAAATCATTTCAAAATCATCCTACACTGTGTGCATAATTATTAGGCACGCTAATATTCTGGTCATATTTTTTTTCCAAGCACATTTTACCAATTCCAAACCACATCAATCTTAATAACTACTATTAATTTTGTATTTAATCATTTATACGTGATATATATTTGTCCATGAAGGCTGGAAGTGAAAAACTCCTTATATTCAGGTGTGCATAATTATTAGGCATGTTTTCTTTTACATATAAAAAAGTGATTTAACCCAGACTGAAAAGTCAAAAATTATTAAATGCCCATGAGAAGGATGCAATACTAGAATTTGCAAAGTTAAGGCATGACCATTGGACAGAGGAATGCTCGCTGGGTCAGCACGGTGAGAAAAAAACAGTGGAGAAGAAAAGACACATTAACTGCAAAAGAATTACGAATTAAAGTGAAGAATTAGCTGTGAAACCATCAGGAACCATTTAGTCTCCAGCGCCACCATTTTCCAGAGCTGCAACCTACCTGGAGTCTTCAGAAGTTCAATGTGTCAGGTTCTCAGAGACTTTTCTTGGGTGAAAAATCCTAAAAAATGACCCTCATTTAAAGAGAATGACATGCTGAAGTGTTGTGAAATACATGAAGACTGTTTTCTATAGGCTTTATAGACAGATAAGTTGAGAGTGACTTTTGAAGGACCAGCATCAAATCCTCTTATACCACTCTTTCAAGAATTTATCTTCCAAAATCTGGCAGTAAGTTTTGGGAGTTCATTTTAGTACATCTCTGCAAGTCAGACTTTTCAGGATAGGAGATAGACTAAACATGAACTCCCAAAATGTACTGCTAGATTCTGGAAGACAAATTCTTGAATCAGAAGTACAAGAGGATGTGGTGCTGGTCCTTCAAGAGTCACTCTCAACTTATCTGTCTATAAAGCCTATAAAAAACTGTCTTCATGTGTTTCATGTGGTTTGGAATTGGTAAAATGTGCTTGGAAAAAAAATATGACCAGAATATTAGCGTGCCTAATAATTATGCACACAGTGTACATCATTGTGGAAGTTCCGAAGAAGATCAAACACCCTTAACAAAAAAGCTAAAACAGCGATTATAGGATGATTTTGAAGTTGAGGGAGAACATGAGATGGGAGTTTTTCGACATACCCTCACTGTCATGAACTGGAACAAAAACAGTCCAGGCAAAGTAAGACAAGACAAGCGTTTGGCATTAAAAAGTATAAAAATTGTATTATTTTTTATTAAAATAACCGATCGTTACACTGGATAAGACCCTTCTTCCTCAGCTGGGATCATTTAAAGCCACATTTAAACTGCATTTTGGAAGTTCAAAATCGGGACACCATATCAGTCCATTACATGGGGAAAAATGCTGAAATGTTTTCCTCAAAAAACAATTTCTTTATGACTGAAGAAAGAAAGACATGAACATCGTGGATGACAAGGCAGTAAGTAAATTATTTGTAAATTTAATTTCAGTTTAAATTTAAACTGAAAGGGGTCATGACATCAGAAATCAAATTTTCCTTGATCTTTTAGCATATTAGGGTTCTTTGTACCATTAAAATATCCTGCAAGTTTCATAGCTTAAAATGTTGTCCTCAACCATCTTGACATTCCTATTATGGATCCTGATTTGGCCTCTAAACTAGATGAACCCCTTACTTTAGATGAAATTAAGACCTCATTGAACCTACTGCAGAATGGAAATCCCGAAGAATTGTATAAGACCTTTTCAGTTAAACTATACCCTCTTCTATTGAACGTGTTTAACGAGTCATATAAGTCTGGTATCCTTCCTCAAACCTTACACCAGGCCTCTATTTCGCTAATTCTTAAAAAAAGATAAAGACCCTCTTCAATGCTGCAATTACTGTCCGAATTCCTTATTATGCGCAGATGTAAAACTACTTGCTATGATGCTGGCGCGTCATTTGGATCCGCTCTTACCAACTATCCTTTCACCAGATCAGACTTGTTTTATTAAAAACACAACATCAGACGCCTCTTTAATATCCTTTACACTACTCCCCATAAAAGATCCCCGAGTTAGTCATCTCTATGGATGCCGAAAAGGCATTTGATAGAGTTGAGTGGGATTTCTTGTTTTATACTCTAAAATAAATTTGGAATAGGTGATCATTTTCTATCTTGGATTAGGCTTTTGTGTACTTCTCCCCTTGCTTGTGTACGCACAAATAACCACTATTCAAAGTATTTTCCTCTTGGTAGAGGAGCAAGGCAAGGTTGCCTGCTCTCCCCTTTGCCGTTTGCTCTGGCATTGAGCCATTAGCTATCGCTCTCAGAGGTAGTCCGATGTTAGGCATCTCCAGGAGGGGAGTGGAGCACAAAGTGTCCTTGTACGCAGACGACCTTTCATTGATTGTCTCTGACCCTGCCAATTCTATTTCTTCTGTGCTTACATTGCTATCAGAGTTCGGTCAAATCTCAGGATACAAGTTAAGGCTGACTAAAAGTGAAGTAATGCCTATTAACAATGCTGTATCTGAATTTACCATTCAAGGTCTCTTTACATAGCTTCAAATACTTAGGTGTACAGGTGACAAAGAGTTTTGCGGAGCTATTTAATCAGAATTTTTCTCCGTTGGTCAGCCGCCTCACACAGGATTTTTGCCGTTGGTCTCTTCTTCCTTCGTCCTTAGTAGGCAGAATTAAAGATGAATGTGAAGATGAATGTGCTCCCTAAATTCTTATATCTCTTTCAGTGTATCCCTGTTTTTATCCGAAAGTCTTTTTTTTTTGTTAAATTAGATAGTTCTATTTCTCAGTTCATATGGAAGACTCCAAAGATTCGAAAAAGTATTCTGCAGAAACTTAAGCGTTTGGGTGGGCTGGCCCTTCCAAATTTTTCGTTTTATTATTGGGCTGCGAACATAAGGTCTATAAATCTGGACAGTGGCCCAGCATGGTTAAACATTGAGAATACTACTTGTAAATCCTCCACGCTGAAAGCTCTTTTATGTTTTCCCATCACACTTTCCCCGTTGAAGTACTTTGATAACATAATCGTGAAAAACAGTCTCAAAATTTGGATTCAGTTTTTTACGTAATTTTGGTCTGCAAGTTACCTCCCTGGCTTCCCCAATATATTTTAATCCTTTGTTTCCTCCTACTCTGGATGGCGCTTATGCCAGTTGGAGGAATCAAGGTGTCCATTCTGTAGCTGATCTTTATATTGATGGTACATTTGCTTCATTTGATCAGCTAAATGTTTTGTATAGCATTCCAAGAAGCCACTTTTTTAGATATTTACAAGTACGTGACTTTGTTCGTAAAATTTTTCCAAATTTTCCCAATGCCCCACCTCCCTCTGTAGTTGATACTATCCTATGTCTTGATAGCCGTGCTAAAGGTTCAGTCTCTTAGTTAATCATCACCTTTGCCACTTTACAGCCTCTCCCTGTTGACAGTTTGGACCTTAATATTGATATAGAGCAGGATACATGGGAGGCAGTTTTGGACTAGTATGTTGGGCAGGACATCCAAACGCTCACTTATTTACATGGCTGCTAAATCTAATGTTAACCTAGTAAAATGTGTGCTATTCAAGCGTCTGTGCGGAGTGTGGAAATTGAACTGAACTGCATGACAGATGGAGGCACCAGTGCGGTCACTTAAAATACTCCCTCATTTTTGGTCATACAGATAAATCTAATAGAAGCTACATACAGTTTAAACAACAGCAAATAAGTTTAAAAAATGTTTTTATTTAGCAAGGATGCATCAAAAGTTACAGTAAAGACATTTATAATGTTATAAAAGATTCTATTTCAAATAAATGCTGTTTTTTTTTTACTTTATATTCAACATACAATCCTGAAAAAGTATCATGGTTTGCACAAAAATATGAAGCAGTACCAATGTTACATTGATAATATTAATTTCTAAAGGATCATGTGACACTGAAGACTGGAGTAATGATGCTGAAAATTCAAATTTGCATTTTAAAATACACTACCAGTCAAAAGTTTTTGAACAGTTTTTTTTGTTTTTTTTTTTAAAGAAGTCTCTTCTGCTCACCAAGCCTCCATTTATTTGATCCAAAGTACAGCAAAAACAGTAAAATTTTGAAATATGTTTACTATTTAAAAGAACTGTTTACTATATGAATATATTTTAAAATGTAATTTTTTCCTGATTTCAAAGCTGCATTTTTAGCATCATTACTCCAGTCACATGATCCTTCACAAATCATTCTAATTTGCTGATCAAAAAAACATTTATTATTATTATTATTATGTTGAAAACAGCTGTGTAGAATTTTTTCAGGTTTCTTTGATGAATAGAAAGTCCAGAAGAACAGCATTTATCTGAAATACAAATCTTTTGTAACATTATAAATGTCTCTATCATCACTTTTGGTCATATTAAAGCATGCTTGGTAAATAAAAATAAAAAATAGTATTAATTTCTTTAATTTCTTTGAATGGCATGGTGTATAAGGTTACAAAAGCTTTTTATTTCAGATAAATGCTGATCTTTGGATCTTTCCATTCATTAAAGAAACCTGAAAAAAAAATGTACTCAACTGTTTTAAATATTATTGATAATGATAATGATAATAATAATAATAATAATAATAATAAATGTTTCTTGTGGATCATGTGACACTGACGACTGGAGTAATGATGCTGAAAATTTAGCTTTGATCACAGAAATAAATCACATTTTAAAATATATTCAAATAGAAAATGGTAAGCAGTAAAAATATTAATGCTTTTGCTGTAATTTGGATCAAATAAATGCAGGCTTGGCAAGCAGAAGAGACTTTAAAAAAAACATTAAAAATGTTACTGTTCAAAAACTTTTTACTGGTAATGTATATTCAAACAAACATATTTTAAATTGTAATGTTTCATAATATTACTGTTTTTGATGTATTTTAGATGCATGTAAATAAATAATGAAATGAATTTCTTAATAAACATTTTTATTATTATTGAAAGGGTTATTCCAGAGAAACCTGCTAACCGATAACCAAACACGCAAGTAAAAACGAGATATTCATTCAGACTAAATCCATATTGTATATGCACATTTTGTTTTTGTAAATTAAAAGATAAAAATAATCATTTTAATGAAAAAGCTAAATTTCATGAAAAATACAAATATTTATAGCAAATATAAACATTTATTTGCTAAAAAAAATAAATATAGGTCACTCTTTTGTAGTTTGAATATGAAAATGTTGGCAGGGCAACTAAAAAGTAATACGCTGAGCCCTGAAGGACAAGCCTGATGGTGACACCTGGGGCTGCATTACAGAAACTTTCTATCTTAAGTCGGATTCTTATTATCTGTAATACGTTTTGCTTTGTCCACTACCAACAAAATAGCTGCAATTCATCAACCATTACCTGTTTTCTTTATCTAGCTGGTTTAAATAATTCTGATTGGCCAGCTGTCTGAGTTTGGCCACATCTCCACTGAAGGCCTTGTGGACCTTCCCAAGGTCTTTCTCCTTCACATCACAGCTGGCTGACAGCACGCTCCCCATGTCAGAGGGGCTGGGGAGCCCTTCTTCTTCTTGAAGTTTAAAATTTTCTTCATGGTCTGTGACGGCACATCTCCATCGGCAGATTGTCATTTATCTGAGCTTCAGGTACTGATCACCTAGCATGTCTCGTCCATCCTCTAAAAATAAATCCTGCAAAGAGGATTAGAGTTATTTAATAATGACAGAAGCACAGGTCAGTCTGTCATGTGCACGTTTAATTTGCTATCCTTATGACACTTCTGTTTGATCATGAATTATAATCATTCAAATAGACTGTGCAGCATTTATTATAAACCCCATATAAAAAGGTACTGTGGTGAAACCATGATATGATGGCAGTATCAGATGATATCATGGTATTTTATATTTACATAGCATAGTGTTTACAAAGTACTCCAAGATACTTTAAAAACACCATGGTACTACCATGGTTCTCGTTTAAAAACCATGCAAAATCAATAGTTTTATATTGAGCAAGCTATAAACCAGCTAACTATACAAAATAATATATTATAATCAAATGCGATAAGCATAACACATATGAACACAGTTGTTTAAATAAAAGAAATACATTTATATCTGTTTAGAAAATCTTATAATCTCAGAGTGATCAGATCACCTCAACATGTTAATCAGCTAGTCAATGATAGTCAACCAAACAACCTGACGAGCTTACAAACTCACCTACATTGTCGTTTCAGTGTGAGGCGTCTGCTGTTTATATTTTAAACGAAAATAAAACAAGAAAAGATTACAAACGACGCTCGTTATCGAGTAAAACACATCGGGTCTGCTCAAACGATGAGCCGTTTACGACGCTAGCAAGCTAGTTGCTTCTGTTACCATGGTAACAGTGTGAAGCTCGTATTTAATCCAAATAATTCATTCTAAAATGTTTTACTTCGTACAAAACGGTTGGGATATTTTAAGAACTCTTATGAATACATTTTAAACTGTCATCTAGTTTTACGTTTAATAAAATGAACGAGACTAATATCAAAGCACGGAACGCGTTATGTTCTGCTCTGTTTTCACACGGAATGTCGAGCGCACTAACGTCACGAAGGAGGCGGGGACTTCGGTTTGACTCAATGACAAGCATGCGTATCATCCAATGAGAGCACACATAAATTCCCTTGACTGTGATTGGCCGTTTGTCGTGACAGACAACTGTGTCGTCCAATCGCATACGCTGATTCTTTGGTCCCGCCCAAAATTAGCCGTTCGTAGCTCGTTATTTGTCAAAGCAGAATTTTAAACTATTTAAACCGTTTTGAGCGGGTGGCTGAAAAACCAGAGACAGCGTAGCCGAAGACACGAAGTAGACGCTAATGTTAGATTAGCCTCTAATGTTTATAAACAAAAAGAAGCAAGGATTATAACTTTGGATCACTAAGTCTTTGTTTTTGCAGTGCGATCGTGCATACAGGCTAAAGAGGTAATAAATGCCGTTTCAAAATGTATTATGCTGCAAATGTGGCTAGGTTGACTATGGATGTAATGTAACAGTTAGTCAGAAATAAATTCACGTTTTAGTTAAAAGTATTCATCTGGTGTACGTTTAATATTCTTACGTCTTAATATTCTTTAGAATCATAAAATGTAACAAAATAGATGTTCCTCTGCGGCTGTTTTTAAACTGAGATCGGAAAAAAAAATTCGTTTATAGTAGCCAAATTAGTTTAAATGTGTTTACATTTGACCAAAACGGGGAAGAAAACGTGGAGAAAAAAAATCTGATTATGTTTTAACGCTTAAAAGTGTGTTAGTCAAATATGGAAAGTAATATAGTGACGTTAATCTACTTCCATCATGAGTCAGTGAAATGATTTCCTTTGTGTTGATAAACACCGTATAAATGCTCAATTTTTTGTTTTAACATTTGACATGTTAAATAAAGCGGTTTTTATGCTAGATATGAATGCATATGAATATTAATGAGTCTGGACGTTTTGCTCTTTTTTTTATTTTTTTTTTATTTTTTTTTTTTTTATCAAGTATACCACGGAAAAGGAAGTGTTTTTGAATTTACCTTGAAAGGCAATTATATGTATGTAACTAATGAAAAAGTGTGGGTTTTCAAAATGACAGCTTCACAAGGGTGCCTAGTGGAGTCATAATGTAATGTTAGTTTGTGATCATTTGCATGCGAATTGATTTTATCCCTCAAAATCTCACTGTTAGCACTTCACAGAGTTGTTTTATCAGTCAGCATTGCAAAACCAAGACCTTTCCTTCTGTATTTCCAGGGGCGACACCATGAGTTCCTTGCCGGAGACTACGCGCTCCCTCATGGAGGTTTTTAATGGGAAGCTCCAGGATTTTACCAATGAAATTGACAATGTCCACATGGTGTGGCTGGAGGAGATCCAGCAGGAAGCTTATCGCATGTTTTCCAGGTGAGAGACACTGTATATGTGAGGTGGAGTGTGTTCTACACTTCATACTTGTTCTGTCTTGTCAGCTTTGCTTGGCTACTATTCAGGTTATTAGATATGTTCATAAAAAAGATGTTTTGCTGTACAGTGACTTCAGCACCGAGCCAGAACTCATGCCAAAGACTCCATCACAGAAAAAGACAAACCGCAGGAAGCGAGTGTCAACAGAGCTTAATGAGTCTCGCAGCAAAAGACGGTAAGGGTTTTGACAATGCTGGTTTGTCAGTGTCTTTATTTGCTTGGTACAGCAACATCTGATAATGTATACTACCAGTCAAAAGTTTTTTAATGTGTTTTTTTTTTTTTTTTTTTTTAAATATATAAATATGTTTCTTCCTGCTCACCAAACCTGCATTTATTTGATCCAAAATACAGCAAAAGCAGTAATATTGTGAAATATTTTTGCCATTTAAAATAACTGCTTTCTATTTTAATATATTTTAAAATGAAATTTATTCCTGTGATCAAAACTAAATTTTCAGCATCATTACTCCAGTTTTCAGTGTCACATAATCCTTAAGAAATCATTAAAAATTTGCTGTTCAAGAAACATTTTCATTATTATTATTATTATTATTATTATTATTATTATTATTATTATTATCAATATTTAAAGCAGTTGAGTACCTTTTTTTTTTTTTTTTTTTTTTTCAGGATTCTTTGAATCCAAAGATCAGCATTTATCTGAAAGCTTTTGTAACATAATACACTCAAAAGCATTCAAAAGCTTTATAGTCAGTGTTATTTTTATTATTATATTTATTATTATTAATTAATATTTCTAATTAAGACATTTATAATGTTACAAAAGATTTCAGTTTTTCTGAGCTTTCTATTCATCAAAGAACCTTAAAAATCTACTCTGCTGTTTTCAACAACAATAATAATAGTTTTTTGAGCAGCAAATCAGAGTAGTATAATGATTTCTGAAGGATCATGAGACTGGAGTAATAATGCTAAAAATTCAGCTTTGAAATCGCAGGAATAAATTACATTTTAAAATGTATTTAAATGCAAAACAGTTATTTTAAATAGTAAAAATATTTCTAGAAGAGAAAAATTAAAAATCTTGCTGTTTGAAAACTTTTGACTGGTAGTGTTCACATTTTATTGGACTGAATTATTTTGGTTTGGATTTCTACAGTCTAGCTGGTTTTTGACGGGTCTCTTATGGTTCTGTAGGGCTGCACAATTTGGACAAAAGTTGTCATTGAAATATTAATATGGCTATAGAATAGTTTTTAAAAATTAATTTAATTTCACTGTAAAATATTAATTTAAAAGTTTAGGAGCTTTTTTTTTTTTTTTTTTAAACGGTTCAAATGTTTTGTTTTTTTTTTTTTTTTTAAAAAAGCTAATTTATGGCTGTCTTCATTTGTCAAACATGAAACCATCAAACAATATGTTCATGAAAGCTGCTTGGAAATTAAAGCTTCTCTTTACAAATCCCCTATTGGTTTGAAATGTCCTCCTGTCTGATTCTAATACATGACTTGCAGTCTGTATTAAGACATCCAATATTGGAATAGCAGTCACACTGATCATTCTGTTGGTTTTTGTTATAAACATGCATCATATTTTTGAGTAAAATAAGACAATATTAGCAGCCTTTGCAGTTTGATAAATATCTCTTTTATATCAATATCAATTTTATGATTAGTCTTGCAACCCCAACATTCCTGTAGCTGAAACAGAAACAGGTTTGATTCCAAGAAATGCAGAAACTCAAATTGGCAGTATTATTTTTTATTTATTTATTTTTTTTTTCTTTTTTGATTCATATAATAATGTAGTATATGATGTCATTGTCTTTCTAGTTTCTCCAAGGGAAAACGCAGCAACCTGCGTCGTTCCTCTGTCCAGATGACCCTAAATACCATCTCTGAACTCGTCATGCCGCACGTGCCGAATGACAGCTCCGAGAGCCTGATAGAGGAACCTGCTCGCCGCACACGTCGCAACAAAGCCACCGCTCCTGCTGAAACTGAACCGGTCAAGCGCAGCACCCGTAACAAAGGTGGCGCCAAAGCCAAGGAGGTGGAAGAAGTGGCAGAGAACATTCCAGAAGTCGTTGAAATGCAGGATTCAGGCTCCAATCAAGATCAGATCCTGGTGTCTGAAGCTGTGGTGAAGATTCCCTCCTCGGAGCGTCTGAGTGCGGATTCGTTGCTGAACGCTGGTGTGTCTCCCAGTCGATCTGCTAATAAAATCCCCATCGCAGAATCTGGGTTGCAGACGACACCTCAGGGCTCGTCTCGGACGTCGGTTCGGCGCTCACTGCTGGTGCGCCGTTCTCTGGTGGGCCTCAGGCATAGCATGACCCAGGAAGCTGTTCGCAGGGCATCCCGGCGCTCTTTCCTGAAGAAGAAAGCCAGACTGGGAAACTCAACCTGCAGCAGCTCCGTCAGCGGTGAGTCTATGACAAAACTGAAAGGGATAGTTCACCCAGAAATGAAAAGTCATTAATTACTTGCCTTCATATTGCTCCAAACCCGTAAGACCTTAGTTAATCTTCAGAACACAAAAATCCAAGAGCTTTCTGACCCTACATAGACATGGTATTGTGGTGAACGCACACTGAAGACTGACACAGAAGAGAAATTGTTGAATAAAGTCGTTATTTTTGTTTTCTATGTGTGCAGAAAGTATTCTCATAAATTCATAATGTTATGGTTGAACCACTGATGTCATATGGACTATTTTAACAATGTCTTTACTACCTTTCTGGGCCTCGAATGTATCTGTTGCATTGCTGTCAATGCAGGGTTAGGAAGCTCTTGGATTTCATCAAAAATATCTTAATTTGTGTTCTGAAGATGAACGAAGATCTTACAGGTTTGGAACAACATGAGGGCGAGTAATTAATGACAGAACTTAACCTCATCGCTTTGAGTCGCCAACTCTAATTGTGAATTAATAGCTTAAGGTCAGTTTGACTGCCTTAAAAGGATTTCATTTGTTTAAAGAGAGAAAGTTTCTTTGACTTTTTGACATTTATGTCCTCATTGCTCTTTCCAGAGGACATTTGTATGGATGTTGAAACTGAGGAAATGGAGAACAAAGAAGAACAGTGAGTGCTTTTGCTTTATTTTTCAGCTGTTGAATTGTTTCTTCTGGAGTTCAAAAGCAAAACCTTTCGGTTATCAGTCCAGATCATTTCAACACCATTTCACGGTTCTGTTTTAGGGTTGATGCCCTGCAGATGGTGACTGAGCCAGCTACCGAAACCAAACCTGAACCAGAAATTGTCCAAACTGAGGTGAGACGAAATGTCCCCCTTCTCTTCATCAGGGTTGGCATGTTTTCACAACAATACCTGCCCAATTGCAAAGCAAATTATCCGTTCATTATCAAGTTTATTTTATTATCGTAAAATCTCAATGAGCTATTACCAATAATGGCAAAAGGAATGTTTGGAAATGTAAACTGATATTTCCTACTGATACACTATGGCAAAAGTTAGAAATAACTGGGTTAAAACCACTTTGTTGGTTGTTATCTTTATAGTTCTTAGTGTGAAAAAGCCTTAAGCAAACATGGTTATTTCTGTTATGACGTTAGAAACTCTTTCATTGCATGGTGCAATTTGTAAATAACTGATGGCTGGATGATTTCATAGGAACCTGAACCTGAGAAGACCGAGGAAAATGAACCTGAGGTAAAAGACAAACTTCCAGAAGAGATTGCTGAATCTCCCAGCACCACTGAGAGCTGTCGCTTCACACGATCCATGGCTCGTACTTCAGGAACAGGTGCATGTCTAACAGATCTGCTGAGATTTAAAAAAAAAAAGAACATGTAATGAGTGGTATTAAATTTGTATTAATTTATTTTCCTGTAACAGATGGGTCAAAATCCAAAGGAGATGGCCGGTGAGCACACCGTTAATTTGTTTACCTCATTATAGCTGGTGTATCTATACTGCATGTTTTCTAATAGTCTTTGTGCTTTTCTGTCAGGCCTACTCGTTCGAGCTCAAAGCGTCACGCAGCTCAAGAAATCAACACACCCAAGAAGAAACCATCTCCTCCAAAGAAGTGCCTCACGGTATGAGCATCTCTGACCACTAAAATGAGTCCATTAGGAAGCCACAACAGTCTTTTGAGTCTTGTTGAGAGAAGTTTTCTGCAGAGATCCACATGATAATTCTGTTTGTTTGCATTCGTGAAAAGATTTTTAATGATTTGTGGCCAGTTTCTTGAATTTAATTAGCAATTCTTTGATCAGACCAGACAATCCATTATGTATTCATTTATTGTGTTGCTGTAGAGTGTGGCTCCACACATGCGCTCGTTCGTGCACACGGTGCAGAAGAACCAGATGCTGATGATGACGCCTAGTTCTTTGGGCCGCACCAACATTGTGAAGTCCTTTATCAAACAATCTGCCTCCAAAACTGACAGCAAGGTGAGCATTGATATTTTTGTATTTTGGACTAGTCTAATTTGTTGTTGCACTGACTGTAAATGTTTGCTAATGTGCTTCTACAAGTAGAAGTCATTTTAGTTCGTAATTGTACTTCCTGTCTTTCCCCCTTAGCTGGGCTCTGGCTCTGTGGTGAGTATAAACACAGTGAACCCAGATTGAGGGCATTTCTATGTCAGTCATAACTATTTATTTCTGTTTGGCTATTCCTGTATTGTAAGTGGCTGTTTGTTTGTTGGTTACTAACACTACCATTCAAAAGTTTGGGGTTGGTAAGGTTAAGGTTTTTTTTTTTTTTTTTTTTTTTTTTTTTTTTTTTTTTTTTTTTAGGGATTCCGCAGGTCCTTAAAGTCTTAAAAATAGTTGTATCAAATTTTAAGGCCATAAAGTTTCAAATTTTGCAAGAAAGTCTTAATTATGATTTTAGGAGTTTTTAAATTTGGGGACGAAAAGACCAGAATTGTGATATGGTTTACTGTGATTTAAACCTCAAAAGGCTATGACTTCATTGAATATGAGCGCTGCACGTTTCAGAGTCCTGTGCTGCGCTGCTTTGTGTTCTGCCATTGCTGGGGAAATGGATATTCCTGCTGTTCCTAAAGCGGATTAAATTAAGCAGAACAGGTTTTCAATGTTAATAATCAGAAATGTTTCTTAAGCGGCAAATCGGCATATTAAAGTGAACTGAAGGATCATGTGACACTGAAGCTTTGAGTAATGGTGCTGAAAATTCAGCTTTGCATCACAGGATTTTAATTTTTAAATATTCAAATAAAAGTTATTTTAAATTGTGGTAATTTTTACATTACTGTTTTACTGTATTTTTGATCAAATAAATGCAGTCTTGGTGAGAAGACATTTGTTTAAAAAAAAAAAAAAAAAAAAAATTGCTGATTGCAAACTTTTGAACTGTAGTGAAACTCGTACTGCACTTTGTCACTAAACTGAACTTCCACTGTACCATTCAGACTTTGTTAGATTAACCTCATCACTCATGTGGTGAATGGATGTATGTTTTTGTGCTTTGGGAAGTTCACATTCACCCCTTTTTGTACCTTGACAGATTATCCAGAAATCTGTCATTTTTCACATAAAGCAGAAGAACCTGTCCTTATGTGGTTTAACTGTAGCTTCCATCATCCTTGTTTAAACCCTCAGTCACTCATTCAATTGCTGAATGTTAAATTTATTTATCTTTTTTTTTTTTTTTTTAAATGTTCACTCTATAATTATCGCTTTTCCCCCCCAGGAGCGAGAACGGCAGAAGTGGGACGCCTTGAACAAGAAAATAGAGCAAGAGAACGAACGAAAGAAAAAGGTTGAGGAGGAGAGAAGAAAGAAACAGGAAGAAATTAAAAGGTGGCCAGTTTGTCATTGTTCAATTCAGTATAGTTCAGTAAACCTGAATTCATAATCTAGTTCAAGTGTGAATGCAAATCAGGACTCAAAAGTGAATTCTGTACACTTTAGGAAGCGTGACGAGCGTTTGAAACGGGTTGTTGAGGCTCGAGTGAAAAGTGAAAAGGAGAAGGAGCAGGAAAAGAAAAAGAAGATTGAAGAAAAGATGGCACAGCTAGAGAAGAAAAACGACATGGTACTGAAAATCTCAAGACCCAGTTTAAGTTAAGTTGGAGTGTTTGTTTTTTATGAACTCTGTTGTGTCTCTCTCGTGTTCTCTCTCAGCTGCGTGTTGAGCGGTTGGCTGAGGAGAAAGCCAAAAGGAAGGTGGCCACTAAAAGACAGGAAGAGCTGGAGCTGCGCAAGAAACAGGAAGAGGCAGCCAGACAAAAGAAAGTTCAGCAAGTTGTAAGTCAACCTCAGCATACAAAGTGGGGAGTCCGTGTGGAAAGAAATTCAAGTACAGGCAACTGATGACCTCGACAAATAATGAATGTGTACTTACAAATTGTAAATTATTCATTCTGTGCAACAACTTTTTTTCTTTTCAATCCAATAGCAAGTAATATCAAGTCAAATATATAGATGTGCTTTCATAAATAGACATATTTTATATCAAACGATTGATATGACATGTACGTCATTTATTTGGTCAATATAGTGAACAGTAATATTTTGAAAAATGAAAATTTAAAGTAACCGTTTTCCATTTGAATACATCTAAAATTTAATGTATTCATGTGATGCAAAGCTGAATTTTTAGCAGCCATTGCTCTAGTCTTCAGTGTCACATGATCTTTCAGAAATCATTCTAATATGCTGATTTGCTGATCAAGAATAGAAAGTTCAAAAGAACAGCATTTATTTGAATTTTTTTTACTTTAAATTTGGATCAATTTAGTATGTTCGTACTGATCCCAAATTTGTATAATTTGATTTGTATTGTATGTAGCTAATTATAACCATTTATATTCTGTTTCTTCAGGAGGAAGAGGAGCGGCGACACCAGGAAATGCTGGCCAAACGCAAGGCTGAAGAGGAGCGAGAGAAGGCCCGCAAACTGGCCGAGGCCGCACGCGCTCTGGAACTGAAGAAGGAACAAGAGCGGGAGAAAGAGAAGGAGCGAGAACGCGAGCGGGAGAGAGAACGTGAGCGGGATCGAGAAAGACAGGCTGCGGCTGAGAAGTTGGTTTTATTTTATTTTTTTTGTGCACGTTTAAAATGGAAGCATGACATTCAAAGATGCTAAATATGCATCTTTGTGTGTCTTGCAGAGAAAGAATAGAGAGAGAGAAGGCTATTGCTCTTCAGAAGGAACTGGAGAGAGCAGCCAGAGAGAAAGAGAGGAAGGAGATGGAAGAGAAGAGGAAGATGGTGAGAATTTTTGGTTGATTTTTCTAATTCTGTAAAAAAAAAAAAATGAGGAATGCGTTTGGTCCAAAATCAAGCTCCTCTTAAAGGGATAGCCAAAAATTAAAATGATCATTTACTCACCCTCATCTCATTCTAAACTTGTAAGACCTTCGTTCTTCTTTGTAATGCAAATTAAGAGATTTCTGATGAAATCTGAGAGCTTTCTGACCATGCAGAGACCACAACGCAACTGACATGTTCAAGGCCCAGAAAGTGTGACATCAGTGGATTCAACCGTAATTTTATGCAGCTACGTGAATACTTTGTAGTATGACTTTATTCAACAATTTATTCTCTTAAGTGACCGTCTTTAGCATGCGTTCACCTCAGGGTGCAGTGCATCTGGGTCTTGCGCAAGAACGATGGCTTTTGCATCAGCAGCACCTCACACGCGTTATGGTGCTCTTGTGATCATACGTCGAAGACTGACACGGAAGAGTAGATATTGTTGAATAAAGTTGTTGCGTTGCTGGCTATGCAGGGTCAGAAAGCTTTTTTTTTTTTTTTTTTTTTTTTTAAAAATCAGGAATATCATAAATTGTGTTCCAACGAGCGAAGGTCTTAAGGGTTTGGAACAACATGAGGATAAGTAATTAATAACAATTTACATTTTTGGGCGATTATCTCTTTAAACATCTGCTTAACTGTTTTTCATTATTCAATTGACCATTGTTGACCATTATTGAAGATGTGTAGTACCTGCACTTGTATTGCATAATACCAAAATCTCATCAAATTTGTGTTCCTTTAACAGGATGAGCAGAAGAGGGCCGAAGAGGAAAGGGAAGCACAACGGAAACATGCTGCTGCTGCTGCTGCTGCTGCTGCTGCTGCTGCTGCAGCCTCTGCCTCGGCACCCCCTACAGTTGCAGCACAGGTAATTACCAACACCCAAAGTCAATTATCCTCCTTTTTGTTACATAACCAGTCACATGTTTTTGAGCTGTTAGTGTTTAATTAAAACAGAATATTAAATGAATTAAATGACAAAAGAAGATACTTTAAAAATTAAACTAAAACTGCCAATAGGTGGCGGTTTTAATTACTGAATCATATTCATTTGATTCCTTTGATTCATTCAGAAATAAAGCAAACGACTCTCCTTATGAATGGGAAATGAATTGACTCATTAGTTTAAAAACGCACGTTCATTCATAAAGGAAACACTGCTGTGTTTGAATGGAGATGTGCAGCGGCTCAGTTGTGTTTCTTTTTTTTTTTTTTTTTTTTTTTGTTTCGACGAATAGAGCAAAATCAGTCAGATTTCTAGTCAGACAATGCAAGTCACTTAATATTAACGTGTTAATTTAACTGTTGTATTAAATCAGTATCTCATTTACAAACTCTTAAAAATCACCTTAAAAATCGCTAAAAGCTGTCGCTCATCATAGTTAATCGCAATCTCGCAAAGTTCCATTATAATCAACGAAGCTCTCTACGCTGCGCAATGAATCTCTTATTTACCCTCTCGCTACACTTTATGAAATGATTCGTCGGATATGTCTGAGATGCATTACTCAACATTGAAAACTAGGAAGCGGGGTGTAAGCGCCGCCTTTACTGTTTACAATGCGTGAAATCATGTGCCGTGATTGGCTGAGCGGATGTATCGCATTCTGCAGAGAAGGGAGACTGACATTTGTGGCGGTTTGGAAAGAAAACATGACAATAACGCAACAGATATCGCATTTTGAGTAAAATTTAAAAATTGGCTTTTCAATACAGACCAGATACAATACTGATTTCGGCAGGAACTCAGTTTTGTAAAAGATGGCGCTTTGGAACCAAACTCTGTGTGTGTGTGCGTGCGTGTGCATGTATACAGTCAATACGTTGTTAATGTAATTTATTATTGTGGATTTGGCTTTTTTTTTTTTTAAATGTATGCTATTTTGTTACCCTTTATATTTATCCATTTTAAATCTATTTTTGTGTTATCTATCAGGTCTCTTCCACAAAACCACAAGCAGTTAATATGCTCAACACAACTATAACTAAGGGTTTGGCTCTAAACACGACTGTAGATATTGAGGTAAATGCCTTTGCTTTCCCAGTTCTTTTATTTGCCGTTCATTTTGGTTGTACTAAATGTTAAGTTTTTAAACGTACTACTAATAAATATTTACTTGGCTCTTTTTTTTCCATTTCCACAGAACTCTGTTCTGAAAACTCCAGTTGGGAAAGGAGCTGTTCACAATAAGACCATAGATCACGGAGCTGGACTCAACGTGACCGTGGACATTGAGGTGAGGTCACAGCAATGGTTGTATGTCTGTTTCCCTGCTGGAGGAGGGAATGTCGGATAATATTACTAAGCACCAAACAGTTCCCACAGAAGCAAAGTAATGAAAACTTAACTTAGATTTCTAGTTGGATGTTGTTTTTTTTTTTTTTTTTTTTTTTTTTGTTTTTTTTTTTGTTTTGTTTTGTTTTGTTTTGTTTTGTTTTGTTTTCCTTCTAATATAAGCCACTAACGACTTTTAACTTGAGTTTTTTTCGTTTGCTTAGAAATGCATAAACCAATTTCATATGGATGGAACAGCTGGTTTCTGACTCCGTCTCATGTTTTTTACTTTGCAGCAATCTCCACAGTCATACCAGATCACTCCTAAGGGCCAGAAAGTGACTGTTTTGGTAAATCCTGAAGATTACGGCATGGACCAGAACAGCGACGACTCGACAGATGATGAATCTGCCCCCAGAAAACCCATCCCATCCTGGGCTGAGGGTATGATGCTGCTTGGCAGCTACTGGAAATGTTTATTTGTAGTCACCGTTTGTGTTATGTTCCATCTGTGCACTCTACAGTGGCCAATTGTCAAATTTGAGAATTTTTGGATATACAATTGCTGCAGTATTATCCTAATGGGACGTGTTGTTTTGTGCAGGTATGCAGTTGCAGCAGACTATTATGAAGCACTATTACAATCCACTGGATCTTAATGCATATTTCGGAGAACCTGAACCGCCCAAACTGGAGGCCATCTTCAAGCGGACCAAAGCTCGCTTCTTCAAACGCACTAGCTCTGCTGTGTGGCATTCTCCACCACGTTTGGGAAATCTGGGCCATTAATAAGCAGATGTATTGTTCTTTTCTGTCGTCTTTTTTTATGTTGTTGTTGTCTTTTATACCTTGAGCTTACTTTAATAAAGCCTTTTAAAAATCTATATGTAAGTAGGTTAGACTGGAAAAAAAAGCAGAATGTGTAACTTGGATTACACAAGACGATGGGGTTTTGATGCCAGCTTCCTGCCCACTGAGGGCAGACTGGGATGGGCTCTGTTTAACTTACCTGCTTTGTTTTTTAGGTAATGGGATTACCTTGTCACCCATGTATTTAAATATAGCATCACATGTAATAAGTTTGGATGTGTACACAGGAGCTGCTACAAATGGGATGGTGATGTAGAAAATATGGGGATGGAGTCTGCCTACAAAACTCACTTCACAAAGAGTGTCAGATTTACTGTGGACTGTTAATAAAATGTATAATTTCTGAATGTCTGAGCAGTGTCTTTTATTATTAGTAGTCTGTCATGGATGTGATTTGAAAAGTTAGAAAACTAAATCTGTTATCCTTTGAATAAAATAACTTGAGGGAAAGTGAAAATCATAAATTAAAATCGTAGCATGCTCTAATTCAAAGACTATAGAATACTCTTAAAGGGACTTTGTTCTAATTTCTTTGGTCAATTATGTCAGTACCATTTGAGTTTGTTGTAATTTAAAGAAGACTTTTTCTAGTGTATATAAAACATTTATTAAACTAAAAGGGGTCATGACCTGAGAAATCAAATTTTTCTTGATCTTTTGGCATATTAGAGTTCTTTGTACCCTTAAAACATCCTGCAAGTTTCATATCTTAAAACATTGTCCTTATAAGAAGCATTTATTTAAGAAAAGTCCAAAAATAGCTTGTTTTTATCTGAGGGGCAAGGTGATGTCACCCAGGCACAAATATTTGCATAAACACTGCCCCCAGAGCAACTCATTGACTAATAGTCTTCTCACACATAGGCCCCGCCTACTGGCATTTAGAAGCTTAATGGCAGGGTTGCCAGGTTTTCATAACAAAACCCACCCAACTGCTACTTAAAGGTATCGCACTCCGTGATGGACAGATCTTCAATGGCTGGTCTATGTGGTAATATAGTACTTTGGGCAGGACGTCCAAACGCTCACCTATTTACATGGCTGCTCAATCTACTGTTAGCCTAGTAAAATGTGTGCTATTCAAGTGTCTGTGTGGAGTGTGGAAAAAGAACAGTAGTGCACTCACTGCGTGACAGATGGAGGCACCGGTGTGGTCACTTAAAATACTCCCTCATTTTTCAATTCTGTGAAGGCTGCGTTTATTTGTGTGTACTCAGAATAACAATGAGACTTTGCACTTTTATAAAATACATAAAGCAAACGGAATGCGCCTTCTGCCGTCTTGAGCACGAATCTCCAAAACTCAGTGTATACCTGCCTTACAGACATGAAGAATATATCTATAGAAAGTGAAATGTCTACTTTCAAATGGTTAACAAATATTCTCAGATTACGTTATCCATATGAAACATGCATACAGGCACATCCAGAAGACGAGTCAGTGTTGCCAACTTCATCTCTTAAGCCGTAAACAAAGAAAGTGCTAGTTCATCAATAAATTATTAAAATGTTAAAATCAGTCTCCTTGCTGTTTTTCCCTAGAGAGTTCAGAAACATTTTTTTAAAGATGAAGTGGAACTAGAACTGACTGCGGCTGCATCACAGACTGTAAGTAAATGATTTCATAATGCTTTGTCAGAAAATTACCATTTTTCTTTTTTTTCATCTTGGCAAAACACTCACATGCACTGGCAAGGGGGCGTTGATGCTGTTTCCTTTGCAGTGTCGTTAGCTAATCATAACAGGACAGATTACTGAGAAGCCTTAAAGGACACGCCCCTAAAAAAGAAGTCGTTTCAGACAGAGGGTCAGGGTTGAAAATAATAATTTCTCCATATATTTATTTATTTATTTGTGCAAAATCTTTATTAACGTTGTAAGTAAACCTCAAGGGACATATTAAAATAATAAAAATCCATGTCATGACCCCTTTAAAGGAATGCGGTCTTGTCAAACTTAGCCAGAACATTTTTTTTAACTTGATTATTTACACAGTGACAGGAAATAATAACAGGGTGGAAATAAAGAGCCAGTTAGCTGTTGTGAGATTTTGTTTTTGTTCTTGAGCCATTTGAGAGTTTTAGCTTACATTATAAAAAGTATTTTTTCGCGCATCTCTGTAATTTTATGTAACAGGATAGAATGGAGTGAGAGATAATATTATACCACATTAAAAACATCATTAAACAGAATATTTGTAATTAATATGGTTAATTTATAGACATAAAAAGCTCAAATCATCACAATCGTTCAAACTGGAGTAGATAACCTAAGATTAGCTTTATTTTCAGTTAGTGGTTATAATAAACTAATTTTCTATCTTGTGAGCTTAAATTATTCGGTAAAGACATGATAGTGACATATCGCATACTGAAATGACCATCAAAATGTTTACTTCCGGCTGTAAAGTGTTTTATTCTGAAAATTTCCTAAATGAATAATTACATTAGGGTCTGCCCAGAATTCCCAGGACAGTTCTGGTAAATTGCGTCAGAGAAAGGATTACGGCCAATACGCAAGCGCAGATGGCGGCAGTTACTCATTTCGTGAGCGCGCACGCAAGTGGAAAGTTTCATCGTCACTGACGGCGTCGCGCAGCCAAGGGACAACAATCACCCAGGAGAAAGCGCTGAAACCAACACGAAGGTATGTTAGCGATTAAAATCCGTATTATTGGAGTAAACAGAGCTGGATGCGTTATGATTGCTCACTGGTTTATTGTAGCTACTCGTTTTGCTTATAATAACAGGTGCAGTTGACGCTCACACGCCTAATATAGTCCCGCTATTTAAAGCCTTTGTGAATTTAACGTTACCCGCAACTAGCGACCTGATTTTGTTTAGATTTATTATAAATTGGCATCTCGACACTACACGTATTTACATATTATATACAATACATTCCTCAGTCATGTTTTTAATAATCAAGTAATATGTTGCTTAAAAGGCAAAAATAAACGGAGTGTTATTATTGACTATATTATATTGAATTCAGTTTATTATAGTGTCGGATATATTGAGTACTTGGATTTAATTTTGTACAGTGCATCTTGACCTAAAGCCATGAAAGCATGTCGGAAATGGCCTCTAAACACGGATTTATAGGAGCACACACACTAACGTTAACACTAATGTTTTCATTCCTGTCAGTACATGTTTCGTCACGCATGATACTAAGATGCTCAGGATAAACGTCAGCTAGTCTGTTTTAGGTTGTTAAACTATAATAATAGTTTTAATAATAATAATAATACAGGATGACGCCACACCCTTTGTTAATGTAAATCTGAGCACTGTAGGTGTGGCCGGGGCTAGCTGTCACGTTTGCACTCAAGTGAAATTTAGTTTGGATTGTATTATTTTGAGTCAAATTCTGTAGAGACCCAAACTATATATTTTTAAACGTTCCCGTTGTTATTGCCTTGAGTAAAAAGGGAAATGGTTCAAGTGGACACTATAGCAGGGTTGTCACAATGTATGAGGAAAAGTTATTCACAATGGCAAAAATACTAAGGAAGACTAAATTTCAATCATTGTTTTGACTAACAAATAGTGTGATTTAATATATAATTTTTTTTTACCATTTTAAAAAACAAGTGATGCCTTGCCCCACCCCAGCACAGACTGGCCTGACTCATTGTGCTATACCTTTTCAGACTGATCCGACTTACAGTTTTCGTAAGACTATCGTAAGACTTTCGTAAGACCAGACTATCAAAACCACCAAAATTTCCATAGAATTACATTGATGGAATGTTCAAATGAGCAACACTCTTCAAACTCCAACTGACAAAAAATTCAAATCTAAACTCCCAGAATCCCTTGGGGCTCAATCAAACTTCACTTCTATGTACTATTTCTAATCATTTTAGACTCATTTAAGCTTCCACTCTAATATTTCTAATATTTCTAATATTTCTAATCTATCTTAATCATGCTAGCAACATGCTAGTAACATGTTAATCATGCTACAAACATACTAGTAACTTGCTAATCATGTTAACAACATGCTAGTAACATGCTAATCATGCTAACAACATGCTAGTAACTTGCTAATCATGATAGAAACTTGCTAGCAATGTCCTAGTAACATGCTAATCATGTTAACAACATGTTAGTAACTTGCTAATCATGCTAGCAACATGTTAGTAACATGTTAATCATGTTAGAAACATGTTAACAACATAGTAGTAACATGCTAACAACATGCTAGTAACATGCTAATCATGCTTAAACATACTAGTAACTTTGCTAATCATGTTAACAACATGCTAGTAACATGCTAATCATGTTAGAAACATGCTAACAAAATTGTAGTAACATGCTAATCATGCTAACAGCATGCTAATAACTTGCTAATCATGATAGAAACATGTTAGCAACGTGCTAGTAACATGCTAACAACATGCTATTACCTTGGTAATCATGCTAGCAACATGCTAGTTACATGCTAGTCATACTAGAAACATGGTAACAACATGCTAGTAACATGCTAATAATGATAACATGTTAATCATGCTAGAAACATGTTAACAAAATGTTAGTAACATGCTAATCATGTTAGAAACATGTTAACAACATGTTGTTAATATGCTAATCATGCTAACAACTTGCTAATAACTTGCAAATCATCCTAGCAACGTGCTAATTACATGTTAATCATACTAGAAACATGGTAACAACATGCTAATCATGCTAACAAAATGCTAGTAACTTACTAATCATGCTAGCAGCATGCTAATCATGTTAGTAACATGTTAATCATGATAGAAAAATGCTAGCAGCGTGCCAGTAACATGCTAATCATGCTAACAACATGCTACTAACTTGGTAATCATGCTAGCAACGTGCTAGTTACATGCTAATCATACTGGAAACATGCTAACAACATGCTAGTGACTTGCTAATCATGCTAACAGCATGTTAAATATGTTAGAAACATGTTAATCATGCTGGTAACATGCTAATAACATGTTAATTGTGTTAGCAACATGCTACTAACATGCTAATCATGTTAGAAACATGCTACTAACATGCTAATCATGTTAGAAACATGCTAACAACGTGCTAATCATGCTAACAACATGCTAGCAACTTGCTAATCATGATAACAACATTCTAGTAACATGCTAATCATTCTAGCAACATACCAATCATGTTAACAGCATGCTAGTAATATGCTAATTATGCTAGAAACATGTTAGGCATGTTAGAAACATGCTGTTAACATGCTAATCAAGCTAGAAACATGCTAGTAACTTGCTAATCATGCTAACAACATTCTAGTAACTTGCAAATTATGTTAACAACATGCTAACCATGCTAACAAGATTGTAATCAGCCTATAAAAATACAAGCAACAAGCTTATCATGCTAAAAAATGTTAACAACATGTTAAATCATGTAAGCAATGTGTTGAATCATGCTAGCTGCTTTCATACTTTTACAACTGCTTCAAACTTTCAGGCTAGGCTTTCTCAAGCCAACTTAAAGTTTGTTCTCAAACTTTACTCATCTAGTTTTCCTTCAAATCTTTCATTATGTACACTACAAGTCAAAAGTTTTTGAACAGTACGATTTTTAATGTTTTTTAAAGAAGTCGCTTCTGCTCATCAAGCCTGCATTTATTTGATCCAAAGTACAGCAAAAACAGGACAATTTTTAAATATTTTTTTACTATTTAAAATAACTGTTTTCTAGTTTAATATATTTTAAAATGTAATTTATTCCTGTGATTTCAAAGCTGAATTTTTAGCATCATTACTCCAGTCACATGATCCTTCAGAAATCATTCTAATGTTCTGATTCGCTGCTCAAAAAACATTTATTATTTCTATTTTGAAAGCTGATGTAACGCCATGCCAGCAGAGGGAGCCCTCACCCATTGACTCTCTGTTACCTCTCCCTCTGCTGCTTCTTGGGTTACTTCCTGTTTGGTGGCCATATAAGGAGGCCTAAACCAAACAGGCCTCGCAAAGTATTGTTTTGCCTGTGCGGACTCTACCAAGCGTTTTTCCTATTTCATTGCCTTGTTTTGTTATTGCCACGGTTTTGTTTATTTGTCATAGTTTTGTCTTGTTTCTTGCCATAATTTTGCCTTGTTTTTTGCCATAGTTTTGCCTTGTTCATTGCCATAGTTTTGCCTTGTTCATTGCCATAGTTTTTGCCTTGTTTCATTGCCTTGTTTTATTTGTTACTTCTGGACTGCTCACTTGGACTTTGACCTTCTGCCTGTTTATTTGGATTACGCTTTTGTCTTGCCTTTGGTTTACTGTTGTTTGGGGATCGACCCTGCCTGTCTTGACTACGCTGTGTTTAATAAAGCTTGCATCTGGATCTAACAGGCTTCACTGGAGACCCGTTACAGCTGATTTCTTAATTTAAATTAAGATTTCTTAATTTACTTGCTTCAAGAGAGGAAAAATAAAACACTGTCATTCTGGGCTGTCCAGCTTGCACATTCCAGATCTTTAAATAGTGTCTTACTTGCATGTATTTACACAGTTTAGTGAGTGTGTTTATATGTACTACAAGAAGTTGATAACCAGAGGCATATTAATAAGGCAATCCTCTTTACAAGTATGGTACATTTACAAGTTTGAAATGGTTAGCTGTCACAGAAACACTAATTTGAGATTTAACTGTAACTCTAGGATTTTTGTCCTAAGCATAGCTATGACAACTATGTATATAAAAGATGTAATCTTCTCACACTGCATGACTGTGTCAGTTATCATCAAGTTTCAGCTATGTTTACACAACGGATCAGCATCAAGAGGTCAAACATTACACATTTCATTAGGAAGAATTGGCAACTACTCCTCCTTGTCTACAAACTAGGGCTTGGATAATATGACCTAAAATCAAAATCTCGATTAATTGAACGTATTACCTTGGTTATGATTAATGAATGATTTTTTGAAATTATTATTTTGATTATTTGTTTATTTATTTATTTTTTGCCCTCAAAGTTATATATGTATATAGCACATAACCAGAAAACAGCTTCCTTTCTCATAATAGGAAGAAAAAATAAGTTGGTTATGTGCAAGTATTTACTCTAGGTTCTTACTGGCCATTCACACAGAACACTTTGTCTTTGTGCCTAAAACACGAAATGCAGCACTTAGGAATGGTTTTTTAAAAAAAAGCGTATAGCAAAATGCCTACTCCGCCATGTTGCCGTCAAATACAGAAGTTGCCATACCAACCTGCTACTGTAAACAAAACCTTGCAATGCTTGCGCCGCCTCCGCGGTCTTCTGATTGGTCCACTGTTTTGGAATTGACATTTATGAGTGGCACTGCATGTAAAAGATTAAATTCTGTTAACTCGACACAGCGTCTCAAACGCACCACTCATGTGCGAGACGCTGCAAAAGATGCGAGTGCCAACTACACACACGGTAGTATGTTTTTAATGGGAAAGTATTAACAGGTTTAAAAAACTGAAATAACTGACATGGGAAAATTACGTCAGTTTGAGGTTCTTAAATTTGGTTTTGATTACTTTTTGATTAATCGTCTAGCACTAATGTAAGATCACGTGAGAGACAGGTGATCTTACGCAAGAATTTCTGTCAAAAATGGTAGCTTCAATCGGGGCCATTGCGCTACGGGTGTCCCGAGTTCAATTCCCGGCTCGAAGACCTTTCCTTATCCCACCCCTCTTTCTCTCTCCCGTGTCACACAAAAAGCTTGAAATCCAAGTTGTCTATACATTGATTTGCAGTATAAAAAAAAAAAATAAAAATAGAATATGAAGTAGATGTTCTGTTGCAGATCTGTTATAACTCTTCCCCCTAAACTTTCTCTTGCCGTGCATCTCGCTCTTTCATTGGCTGTAGATCGTCGCCAATGTAATTTCCAGTCAAATCACATTTTACACCTCAGGACTGTGAGTTGCTGACAGGTCCAGATTGCGTGCCAAATAACTCACAGGCATTGGTGCTTCTCTCCGATCACATCTTTGATAACACACACTACACAATTGTCACTCATGTGAATGAGCACAAATTTGCCTCCAATTTCGGGCATTTGGTGACAATTTTCACAGTGGAAATCAGGGCGTAAAATATGTGCCTGGCATCTCATTTGATGATTTTGAAAATTATCTCTTTTCAGTAAACTTTTCTCTCTTTTTCAACAGAAATGGGTCGCCTAACAGTACTGTTACTCTGCCTGGCTCTTGTGATGTCAGTTGTGGCCAGACGAGGAGGTGGCAGTAAAAGCGGAGGAGGCTGGGGCAAAATTGGTGGTGGCTCAAACAAAGGTGGAAGCAGCAGCAGCAGCAGCAGCAGCAGCAGTAGCAGCACTAATAAAGGCACTTCATCACGTGGGACACAGTCATCCCCTGGAAACTATCCTCGCCAACCTCAAGTACCAAACCAGAATCCACCCCCCTACCCTGGTACTGGTGGTGGGCATCCTGGACAGGGCAGATATCCACCAGCAGGCTCTAACCCAGGTCAAGGATACCCAAACCAAGGTGGATACCCTAACCAAGGCAGCTACCCAGGGCGTGGTGGTTATCCAGCCCAAGGTGGTTATCCAGCCCAAGGTGGTTATCCGGCCCAAGGTGGTTATCCGGCCCAAGGTGGTTATCCGGCCCAAGGTGGTTATCCACAAGGTAACTACCCAGGGCGTAGTGGTTACCCAGCACAAGGTGGTTACCCAGGGGGAGGATCATATCCAGGAGGAGGTTCATATCCCAACAGATACCCTGGACAAGCCGGAGGAAATCCTTACCCAGTTGGAGGCTCTTATCCAGGTTATCCAGTCCGTGGAGGTTCCAGCCCTAATCAGTTTGGTGGAGGTTTCGCAGGAGCAGGTGCAGGTGGATATCCAGGAGCAGCACAATATCCTTACTGGAACCCCAACAACAAAATCATGAGCCCCGGCTACGGTGGCAACTATGGTAGTTATGGGTACGGCGGCAAATCACCTTTCGCCCAGTCAGTGCAAAACGCAGGTCTGGCCCCTTCATATAAATCAAAGGGCTTTGGCAAACAGGCAATTTTGGCGGCTGGGGCTGGGGCGGTGGCAGGTATGGCTCTGGGATATGGCCTCGGACATATCCCTCGCCCCCATTTCCATTTCAACAGCCAACAGGAGGAATACTACTACAATCACTACATGTACAGACGTTACGGCCAACCTCCACCTGACAGTAACATGAACGGGAACACTAACTCTCAAGGTGGAAGCCCAGGCGGTGCAGGATCGACCTCTGCCGGACAAGGAAACGTTAACCCTCATAACATCTTCCAGAATCCTCCACCACAGTCCTATGATAATTTCATGGACAAGTGTATGAAGAGGACAGACTTGCTCCGAGAGAGACCCGAAGGAAGATCAAGGAGATCCACTGAACTTGTTGAGGCCCAAGCAGCAGAAGTAGGCGATGATCCTACTGGTGCCCAAGAAAATGCCACGAGCAGCAACAGCACCACAAAAAGTGACACTTCTGAAAACTCTTCATTTGTAACCTCAAACCCACCCGAAACACCCAGTCAACCTCAAAAGCAGACCCAGGGAAGGAATGCAGAAGCTGATGATGATGACGATGACACTGTTAGCATTATGGAGATCGGCTATCCTGCGCTAATTGAGCAAATGAAAGCGCGACGTTGCGTCGAGCTGTACATGGTCTATGCGGAACACCATGCAGAAAAACAGGTGCAAGATCGCAGTAACGCAGATGTTAGAACCAGCAATGGTAGTGGTGACTTACCCAGACCCTTTGGGCATGGAGTCATGCTACTCTTTGCTAGCATTCTGTCACTTATCTTCAGTTCCCTTCTACACTGAAATTCTGGAAGAGGTTACACGTAAAGCCATTAAGTCAGACTGAGAAATGGGCCGTTCTCCCGATGTTTAGAGACTTTGGACAAGGTATTCAAGAAAGACTAGTGAAGATTCAAGAGAAAGTACTGACACTTCTCACAGTGATTCCTGTATAGTTATTCTACTAAATTGCAACATGAGCCACCTAACAATTTGTCATGAGCCCACATTTTCCAAAGGAGCTTAAAAATATTTGCATACAGTCCATTTTTTTTTTTTTTACAACATTCACTTTCCATCACTGCCACCTTCTCGCATGTGTTTTGATGAACACTAACTTCTCTTCCAAGACAGCATACACCATGGACCCTTTATTATCTCCAGTTTAAACAAAATTGTGCATGGCATTGGCATTTGAGTTACTGTTTTCAACAGCAATTGCAGCAAACCATGAATATTTTGTTGTAACATGGAATGGTGGCTTCCAGTTTGGTTCTCATGATGGCACTCCTACTTGTGTTGTACATATTGTAAAATTTGTGTTGTAGAGTTACAATTGATTGTTTGGACTGTTAACTTAGAGATTAACTTTCTGCTGATGTATTTATTTTTTTTTAATTATTATTATAGATATAATTTTTATGGTTTTTCACAGTCCTCCACTGTTTTTAGGGGCCATTCACGAAGACTGTTTTTACTTTTTACTCTATTGTTTTTCTGTATAAACATGCACTAAATACATTACCTTGACCATTGACTTTTTTGAAGCAAAAACACATGAAAGCTGCATTTTTAAAATGCAGTGCCAAATGAAAAGACTTTCAAAAACCTTTCATTCCATGTTACCGGCGTCTCACGTTTTAAATGGAAAACACTTTCTTTGTGAATGGCTTCTTAGTGAATGTTTTTGTGATCATAACTGTTTGGTTTTTAACTCAATATGTCAGTTTCATTCATATCAGATGTACCATAACACTAATGCAGTTCAACTGAATGAGATAAAACAGCATTTTATATACAGCTGGATCTTTATCAGTAGCTTGCTGTGGTTTTCTGGATATTACTGCTGAATATTCAAGTAGATTATCAACCCAGCTTGACACTTTGCTAAATCATTTATCTAGAAGGACTGTGGTGATCACTGGGTGACCAGTAGAAATGCTTAATGCCTTTATTCTTACTCAGCTACATATGTATAATTATGCCCTTGAAATGTTGTGAATGTTGAAAGTGTGTATAATATTACCACCACTGGGATTAAAGCGATTAAATGCACCTTAATTCTGACTCTGCCTGTTTCCATTTGATATTTTTAGAAAAGGTCATAAAAAAAAGTGTTTTTGTTCTCATTCTTGGCCTAGTGATTGTTCCAGTTCATGTTAAAGTTTCATTTGCTTCCTGTTTACAGATGTCACTTGCCCAATGTAGAATCTGGTCCCTAAAGCAAAACCAGTTTTTCCTATTATGGTGTCAGGTAAGCTAAATGTTCAATGTGTTGTGATAGTTTCTAGAGTCATTTTGTTGTTTTTGTCTTTGATATCCATTCAAGTGTACTCCTCATGTTGACACATGCACGATATTAGCTAACTAATTTGCAACTTAATTATACCCCAAGTGGAAAAACGTGAGCCTGCTGTGGTTATAAGACTATGAGGAGTGACAAAATCCAAATACAGGACTAATTGTGCAAAAACACGCAAAGGTTAAAACTGTCAGAACCATTTATCTTCATCTGTGTTTTGGAATACAAATTAACCCTTGGGAAGAAGACTTCAGCACAACTGTGGATCACAGGAGATGAAAATCCCTTGTTTGGTGATCATTACTGTGGTTAATCAGGCAGATACACACAAAAACAATTAGAGATCACAATGTTTCTGTTAATGATGCAATAGGAGACATCACACATGCCACATATGGGAAGAATACAAACCGGAAAAAAATTGTACAATGTACACACATTTTTCCAACTTGATTGGAAATGATTGTGTGAAATAAAAAGATTAGTTGACCATTGTTGGTTCTAGTTGGTTAAGTTTATAAATATCCAAGATAAAGTCTTCATGTTGGAGTCTTGATGTTGAGGTATTGGTCTTGTGAGTTTATACTGTAAAACTGAATAAAAAGATGTTAGAATCTTCTAGAGTGATGTGGATTATTTGTTGATTATTGAGATGTTGGCTTGTTTTTATTCCAGTAGCCCACTCCAGAAATTCTGTTAACTAGTAACTTTGCAACTACTTGTCAACTAACTCTCAAGTAGACCATTAGGGCGAGTAGAATAAGTTGACATGTACTTACAAATTTACTTATAATCAGTAATATGTTGGGGGATCATCAAAATAAAGTGTTTGGGACATTCTAAAATGCTGGAGAACCAAATTTAGTACACACCTTATTAATAAAGTATACTGACAAGCAGAATAGCCCAGAATATGAACGTAACCCGCTAAACTGCATGTTAAGCTATCCCTCATAGAAAGAAAACACTTAATTAACGGACTAGGAATTTATTAGTATTTATAAATACCGAATTGGGCCTACAATGTCACTGTTTTAGTACATTAAGCCACATTAAGCGTTTCAGAATGTCCCAAAACCATGCCTTGAACTATAAGCACTGGCTGCATTTCTTTATACTTCAGTCCAAGTTCAAAATAAAACGCTATTAACCACTTAACTGTGAACGTACTGAGCTGTATGAACCTCTAACTTACAAGCTGTAAAGTAAACAGGAAATGTTTGTCCGAACTCAACTGTTTTTGCGAGAGAAAGCAAATATCTTTGCGAGAGAATGCAAGTTTTGTGAAGGAACACAAATATCTTTGTGAGAGATGCAAAAGTTGTGTGAGGAAACGCCAAAGTTTTACGATAGAACGCAAAAATCTTTGCGAGAGAATGCGGATGTTTTGCGAGGAAACACCAAAGTTTTGCGAGAGAACGCAGAAGTTTTGTGAGGGAACATAAATATCTTTGCAAAAGAATGAGGGAACGCAAATATCTTTGCGAGAGAACAAGGGAATGCAAAAATCTTTGCCAGAGAATGCAAAAGTTTTGCGAGGGAACGCAAATATATTTGCAAAAGAATGAGGGAACGCAAATATCTTTGCGAGAGAACGAGGGAATGCAAATATATTTGCGAGAGAACACAAAAGTTTTGCGAAGGAACGCAAATATCTTTGCAAAAGAATGAGGGAACGCAAATATACGGAGCCCCTTAAGGGACATGGTGGTGAAAAAATCAGAGTGAGTGAAAAAAATTCAGGGTGGGAGGAAAAATGTTTTTCAGGTTTTTTTGCGTTCTCTCGTAAAACATTGGCGTTCCCTCGAGAAACTCGCAAAACTTTTGCGTTCTCTCGCAAAACATTTGCGTTCCCTCGAGAAACTCGCAAAACTTTTGCGTTCTCTCGCAAAGATTTTTGCGTTCCCTCCCAAAATCGGTTGAGTTCGGACAAACACTTCCTGTTTACTCAGCTCAGTATGTTCACAACGGAGCGGTTCATAAGAATTTTATACTGAACTTGAACTCAAATGGCCTATTATAGAAATACAGTCATTTAATTGCTTATAGTTTAAGGCACGATTTTGGAACATTCTAAAACGCTTAATGTGGATTAATGTACTAAAACAGTGACATCGGAGGTCCAATTCGGTATTAATAAATGCTATTCATACTAATCAAAATTTTAATATTAATACCCTTAGCATTACTCTCAATAAAGCAGTCATAAATGCAACTTGCTAATGCCTTTTCTCCCCGCAGAAAACCTTTAGGATACAGAAAACACTTAAGGGAAGCTAATGGACGAATTAAGACGGTATTTGTAGTTACAATGGTTTAAGTATAGTAACTATGGTTAATTTGTTTGCGGCTTGTTTAAAAAAAAAATCAATAAAAAATAAGTTTTTGAAAGGAAAAATAAAACAAATAAGTCCCGTAGCCTATTGGTCCGATTTTATTCAGAAATTATACTACCAGCAGGCCTACAGCGTGTTACAACATTATAAACACATATGTTCCCCGCACTCAACAGCAAATCCTTTAAATATAACCGTATTCAGAACAGACCAAAAACCAAAACCAAAAAACTATAACTTATTCATGTTTAATGAATAAATATAATATAATACAGTATTTATATATAATAATAGGTATAAGCTTATTTAGCTATAAATAAACCAAAAGAAATAATTTAAAGCGAAACTGAAAGTATGGGCTCACGTATTGCTCTCCTTCATCACAAATCCAAATGTTTCCATATTCGCAATGTATTTGCAGCTAAACCATTAAATTAACCAATTTGTACGTTCCAATATCGACATGAAAAAATCATAGTGAACAAAAATGTGCCGCAGTGGATTGGATCGGTGTTCACGCTGTACGGCACAGACTAATACAGACTATTTAAATTGACTAGTGTAACTTTGTATCTGTTTGGGTGATTCTCTGTATTATTTTAATAATGAACAGGCTGCGAGGCGCCGGCGCGATCAAATAGCTGAAATATAAAAACTTTCTTCCAAACAGAAAAATACCCTGTGCCAGTTATTGTTTTTCATGTTTAAAATACGAGAATGCAATATCCAAACGACTGCAAATGCAACATTGATTTTATATAGCAGTTCAACAAAAAGGGTAATATTAAGTGACATTTTAAATGTAGCTTACATTTTAAACACATGATGTTTGTTATATTTAACGAAATAATTATAGTTCCAACGAAATCCGCAACAGAACTGGCGTGTCTCCAAGCAACAGCGGTGTTTGGTTGCTGAATTAATCTGCAGCTTTGAACCATTCGGAGAGTCCGTGATTAATAACCCATTCATAACTACAACCATTTGCTTAGTTATTGAATGAATGAATGAATGAATGACGCGACGCCTTGCTCATTAAGACAGTGACATGCCGTCACCTACTGGCGATTTATTTTGAATCTACAAGTATCTCTTCGTTTTTCCAATATCTATTGCTTTATTTATTATATTAATATACTTAATGAAATGTTAAGAATATGATATGCATGACATACAGTTGATAAGGCTAGAAAAACTTCTAACCTCTCTAACGGTAAAAAATGCACATGTAAATCAATTTAAGGGGGCAAATATTGTAACGGAAAAGGTGACTGCGGTGGGGGTACTCAGAAGAATGTTAAATGCTGTAGGGTGTACGCCACTGTAGAACGTTTGAGAACCACTGGCTTAATGGATTACTTCATTAATTGCCTATTTTTAATAAAATATAAAATGATGGCTTTTTATATCACTGTCTTCTTATATTAAGCCAAGTTAAGCGCGGTTTTCTATGAGCTCATATTCTGAGAATATATTTTTAATAATTCCATATTTGGTCTTTTTTTATCAACGTCTTCATAAAGCCGCGTTTTCTTTATGGGAGGAAAAGGCTTAACATGCAATTTAGAGCTTTCTGTTCAGATTCGGGGCTTACCTGCTTTCCTACATTTAAAATGTATTAACAAACTGTATACCGAATTCGGCCTTTTATACTCTATTAGCCCGTTAATTTTCCTTTCTATGGGGGATACGCTTAACGTGCAATTTAGCGGGTTACGTTTATATACTGAGCTATTCTGGTATATAAGGTGTGTACTGAATTTGGTCCTACAGTGTTTTACATTTTAGAATGTCCCAAAATCGTGCTTTGATGTATTTATATAATAGCCTACTTGAGTCCAAGTTCAAAATCTATGAATCGCTCAATTGCGAACGTGCAAGCTAGGAACCACTACAAGCTGTAAAGTTAACAGGAAGTGTTTGTCCGAAGTTTTGCTAGGGAACGCAAACATTTTTTGCGAGAGAACGCAAAAGTTTTGCGAGGGAACGCAAAAATCTTTGCGAGAGAACGCAAAAGTTTAGAGAACGCAAAAGTTTTGCGAGAGAACGCAAAGTTTTGCGGGAACGCAAAGATCTTTGCAAGAGAACGCAAAGGTTTTGCGAGGGAACGCAAAATTTCTCGAGGGAAGGCAAATGTTTTGCGAGAGAACGCAAAAAAATCTCACTCACTCTTATTTTTTTCACCACCATGTCCCTTAAGGGGCTCCGTAGAATGCAAATATCTTTGCAAGAGAAAGCAAAAGTTTTGCGAGGAAACGCGGAAATTTTGTGAGGGAACGCAAATACCTTTGTGAGAGAACGCAAAAGATTTCCTAGGGAATGCAAATATCTTTGCGTTAGAGAATGAGGGAACAATGCCAAAGTTTTGCGATGGAACGCAAAAGCTTTGCGAGAGAAGGCAAAAGTTTAGTAAGAGACAAATATCTTTGCGAGAGATGGCAAAAGTTTTGAGAGAATGAGGGAATGCAAAAGTTTTATGAGGGAATGCAAATATCTTTGTGAGAAAATGCAAACGTTTTGCGAGGGAACACAAATATTTTTGCAAAAGAATGCAAAAGTTTTGTAAGAGAACATAAAAATCTTTGCGAGGGAACGCAAAAGTTTTGAGAGAACGAGGGAATGCAAAAGTTTAGCAAGGGAACACAAATATTTTTGCGAGAGAACGCAAAAGTTTTGCAAGGGAATGCAAAGTTTCTCGAGGGACCACAAAAGTTTTAAAAATATTTTTTCCTCCCACCCCGATTTTTTTTCACCACCATGCTCCATACGAAACTCACCAACATGGTCTGAGGGTGAGTACATTTTCAACAAATTTTCATTTTGTGGGTGAAATATTCCTTTAAGATTTGAGAAACCCATGAATTAAAATGTAGTTTACTCACCTCGTTACAAGAAATTCTTATCCTCTGATTCGTATTAAAGTTTTAATATATATCTGTTTAGCATGTTGTTTTGACGCTGCTGCTTTCATAGCCGATCTGACCCGTGAGAGAACTAGAGAGACCACCTTCGCTTTCGCGCCCATTTTAAAAGCGCGCGCCCTTGTATGCTCTCATGCACTCATGTACTTGTCAGCTATGGCTCTGTTCTTTTTCTTTTAACTGTATTTACTCATACTCTGGTCACTCATGAATGTTTCTCAGAGTAGTGCGGGTCTCGGCACCGTGCTGCCTCTTACTAGTTTCGAGAACGTGCTTTTATTTCTCTTCAATATAATTCTCGCCACCGCCATCATTTTCTTCAACGTGTCTGTGTTTGTCTCCATCATGATGAACAGATCCCTGCGGAACGAGAATCGCTTTATGTACATGCTCAGCACGTGTCTCAGTGACATCTGCACGGGCGTCTCGTATTACTATGCCGGAGTAATGGATGTACGGGATTTTTATGAATCCCCGAATCGCACTTTCTACATCGTTCCCACTTTTCTGGGTCTGTCCTATATGGCGATTCTGGCCGCGCAGGCAGACCGGTACCACGCGGTCGTTGCTCCTTTCAAATACTCGCAGCGCATGACGCGAAACAGAACTCTGCTGGTGATTCAGGCCTACTGGGTTTATGCTTTTCTGATAGTGGCTGTTTATAATTTGGTTACTTTGGGGGTTGCTAGAAGAGTGACGAGCTTTGGCACTTTTGTGGCGAACATTTTTACCGTCATTATTATGATTGGCTTGAACATCAGACTGTTCTTCATTGCTAAATTTCAGCTAGAACGCGAACCCCCGAGCGCGGAGCGCGACAACAAGCGCGCGTCTGTTTATCTCATCATAATAGTGGCCGTGTGTTTTCTGATCGCATGGTTGCCCATTTTTCTTCATAGTATTGTATGTAATTTTGCGGGGTCTACATGCTATACGTTTAGAAATGAGGGTTCGGATCCTTTGCGCATTCTACCACGGGTGAATGCAGTTCTGACCCCTTTGTTGTATATCAGGGGCTGTTCAGCCCTAAGGAGCACACTACTAAGTAAAGTCTGGAGAACCCAGTGCTGCAAGAGGAAAGGGTAAACTCTCTCTCTTTCTCTCTTGCACACATTGATGAAATATTGATCTTAATGTAATTCATCTTTAGACCATCTCTGATGCATTATTTAATCTACCTAGTTATGAAGGAGTATATTAGTACATTTATATTATTAACATTAAAAAAATTAACATAATGTTTTATATTTATATATAAGTAAAACAACAAATCAGAAAAATAGATGTAATGAAGACTAAGTTTCTCTCTGCTGATGATGAGGTTGTGGGATGTGACAGCATCTGAAATGCACAACTGAGTTTAGAGTTGCAGAGTGCCTTTTCAAAATGTTTAAGTTAAACATTTTATGTTTAAAGGCCAAACTTAGACAAAAAGTAAGCCATTCACCATGTTAAATAGATTTTTTTTGGACTGGGTATGTTTATGCATAAAGCTTAACAATGATACTTAAATAATACTTAAAAACGTAACAATATGAATCATAAATTCAATATCTATGTTATAGAGAACTGGGCACACATATCCAGAAAATGAAGTGGCTTTGACAGTTACAGATCTGAAAACAAAAGGTAGTAATGAACAACCCTAAATTCTAACACAAATAACCATTTCAGCAAAAAAGGAATCAGTGCATCAGAGATTTTAAGTAGTCTAAAAAGTAGTCAGAAAATATTTATTTATAATATATTATAATGTCACATTTAAAAGGACACTGAATATCTTCATAGCTTTTTTCCAATACCCCCCTCAGTGTGGATCCTCTGTCTATGGAGAAGAATGGAACTGTTGCCTTTAAGATGTGATTTCGCAAGCCAAGGCAATAAAGGAAAATAATTTAAACGATCATGTGCCAAGTGAGAATCCTTAACATTTGCTCTTTGATGTTTTCTGCTTTCTGAAATCACAATAAAATTTAATTTAATTGTCTGAGAAATTGAACTCTTGCTGCTATCAGAATAATTTATCAATTCCACATGGCCTTGTGATTCATATTGTATCTGTCTTATTATTTTGTCTTTGATGTTTTCTCTGATTAAAAAAATGACCCAGAATACAATTCAGAGATTGTGTGTGTGTGTGTGTGTTTTGTTTGTTTGTTTGTTTGTTTTTTGAATGCAAAATTAGTATCAGGTTGGATGTTTTTAAAGATCATAAACGGAAGGTTGGCTAGTAACTAGTATAATTTATATATTCTAAATTTACGAATGTCAAGTTAAGTATTTTTTGTCACTCAATTAAATCTTTATTATGATTCCTTATAAATGGAATAGCCACAATAATTAAAAAATGGCCTAAAAACAAATACTAGGATACTTCCGCTCTGCAAAGCACACACAGAAGACTGACAGGTACGGCTTGAATTTATGAGGTGATGGTTATATCACAATAAATGATGTAAGAGTTTTATAAAAATAATATGTTAGTGATAAAACGCAAACAATAACATTAAGGTTAACTTAAATTTATGCTCTAAAGGGTCACAGGGGCCTGGAGCCTGTCCCAGCATTTCGGGTCACCCTGAACAGATCACACACACAAATTCACACCGATTTTACAGTATCCAATTCTCCTATGTTGCATGTCTTGTCGAACACACAAAGAACATGCAAACTCTAAACAGAAAGGCCTCTCGCCGTGCCACCCTCTTTTTTTCTCTGATTTTTCTCACTCATAGCCATATTTCCTCTCCATAATTTTTCTCTAACTGGTTTAACCTTTAACAATTTCTCTGCTGCACTCATGTTTGATATATTATTGCAAAAGTGCTTTCATCTTTTCTCAGAGTGAACCCACAGATTATGGAGAAGACTGTAGACAAGATGTAGCAGTGATGTGACAAACCTTGAGCAGAAGGACTTTTTATAGAAGCTTAAAAAACATATTTAAATATTCACTATAAATTTGTAAATCTAAACACACAAATTAAATCTTAAACTCTATGAGCGGTTTCATGTCCCTGTCCTTTTTTTCCACTTGATGTGTTTCTTGAAATAGTAGTATTTTAATAAGGCAAATGTATTATTGCTTATGCATTTTAATGTTACATTTTTAGGACTTGTTGATGAAATATTAAAGTGCCAAGATGACAATATGTATGTAAAATATGTAAGTACAAGCTATAAGAGTGATGAGTGATTTTTTTTTTCCTGTAAATCCTCAAACAATATCCTTTTTATCTAATGTTGTTTTTGTTAACTTCTATAATTTAAGTGTGACAATCTTTTTTTTTTTTTTTTTTAACTCATTTTCAAATCATTTTTTTCCCAATTTTTTTTTTTTATTTCGAAATGTAGAACATGGATATGTGTCAAATAAAAAGTCTAAGGCACTTCAAGATTATCAAGATTAAAATGGCATTTTTTCTGTGACAAATATTTCTTTTAGATCTGTAGTACTCTGTGGCCCAACATCCATCAGATTCCTGCTCCTCCAAAAGTATCAACAAACCTGATTACCAGGTTTATATGTGACCCTGGATCACAAAACCAGTCTTAAAATAGCATGGGTATACTTGGCAATAGCCAAAACACATTGGTTGGGTCAAAATGATCAATTAGGATATTAAGTAAAGATCATGTTCCATGAAGATATTTTGTAAATTGCCTACCGTAAATATATCAAAACGTAATTTTTGATGAGTAATATGCATTGTTAAGAACTTCATTTGGAAAATTTTAAAGTGATTTTCCTAATATTAATAATAATAATAATAATATTTTAAATAATATTTTTTTTGCACCCTCAAATTCCAGATATTCAAATAGTTGTATCTCAGCCAAATATTAAACTAACATACATGAACTATGCATCAGTTTAAAGCTTATTTATTATAAATATCCAAGATAAAGTCTTTATGTTGGAGTCTTGATGTTGATGTATTGGTCTTGTGACTTTATACTGTAAAACTGAATAAAAAGATGACAATGTAATCTCCACATATAGAGTTCTACCACTGGTCCTGCACTTAACAAGGTGTGTTTGATTAGGGCTGGACCTAAACTCTGTAAAAAAAAAACAGTATGTGAAAAGATCAGGATGTCTGAATTTATAGTATTCATAAACAGTAAGGGAAAAGTACCCAGATGATCATAGTAAAATGGCAGATGTTGTAGACTGAATTTCATTCATACTACTCACATTCATACTACTTTTTATCAGTTGCAAAACAATTAATATTGAAAAGAAATACATACTCATCATGCGATTTTGGGAGACCTAGACTGATTATTCACATAGCTTTTAGTGACTGGTGACTGGCTTAAAATTAGACATGTTTGTGTTAAAAGTTTTAAAGGAAAAGTAGACACAAAAATGAAAATGAAAATTTATCCTTGGGACATCCAAGATGTAGATGGATATATTTCCTCTATCCATAATGTAGCTTTCTCCAGTGATAAGATAGTATTTTCTGAATCAGAAAAGAAATATGCACAAATCAAGTACCATTTACAAGTGAAAACAGTCCAAAACAGTTCTAAACAAATATGTTGGTCAGTTTTGATGTAAGAGGACAACAGGAGACAGACTTTTTTTTGGAGTAGGAGGAAGCATTATTATGGATTATGGGCTGGTATTTTGGCCATAAGTGATATCTTAAAGCACCTTAATGATTTAAAAAAAAAAAAAAAAAAGGATTTTTTTTACAAACATGCAGCTTTTCGCTTCACAAGACATTAACTGATCTTCTAGAATAGTGTGGATTATTTGTTGATTATTGAGATGTTGGCTTGTTTTTATTCCAGTAGCCCACTCCGGAAATTCTATTAATTAGTAACTTGACATGTATTTGCAAAGTTACTTATAATCAGTAATATGTTGGGGGATCATCAAAATAAAGTGTTTGGGACAATCTAAAACGCTTAATGTAAAACACTGGAGGACCAAATTCAGTACACACCTTATTAATAAAGTATACAGACAAGCAGAATAGTCCAGAATATTAACGTAACTCGCTAAAGTGCATGTTAAATGTACCCCTGATAGAAAGAAAACACTTAATTAATGGACTAGGAATTTATTAGTATTTATTAATACCGAACTGGGCCTACAATGTCACTGTTTAAGTACATTAAGCCACATTAAGCATTTTAGAATGTCCCAAAACCATGCCTTGAACTATAAGCACTGGCTGTATTTCTTTATACTTCAGTCCAAGTTGAAAAAAAAAAAAAAAACTCTATTATCTCCATATATTAACCACTTAACTGTGAACATACTGAGCTGTATGAACCTCTAACTTAGCTGTAAAGTAAACAGGAAATGTTTGTCTGAACTCAGCTGGTTTTGCGAGAGAAAGCAAATATCTTTGCGAGAGAATGCAAAAGTTTTGCAGGAGAACGCCAAGGTTTTGCAACAGAAAGCAAAAGTTTTGCGACGGAATGTAAATATGTCTTTGCGAGAGAACAAAAATTTTGTGAGGGAACCCAAATATCTTTGCGAGGAAACACCAAAGTTTTGCGACAGAAGGCATAAGTTTTGTGACAGATCCCAAATATCTTTGCGAGGAAACACCAAAGTTTTGCAACGGAACACTAATATATCTTTGTGAGAGAACGCAAAAGTTTTGCGAGGAAACGTGGAAGTTTTGCGAGGAAACGCAAATATCTTTGCGAGAGAATGCAAACATTTTGCAGGAGAACGCCGAAGTTTTGCGACAGAACACAAATATCTTTGCGAGAAAACACAACAGTTTTCCGATGGAACACAAATATCTTTGCGAGGAAACACCAAAGTTTTGTGAGAGAACGCAAATATCTTTGCGAGAGAATGCAAAATTTTTTACCGCAGTAAAGATAGTTTGCGGTTTGATATTTGTTTTTTCTTTTGGCTATAAATACACAATGCGCTGTCACAAACATGCAAATAATCCCGAATGTGGTTCTCCATGATTTGTGAATTCTGGTGATGATGTGCCTTTTGGCCGAAATTTTATTTTATTTTTTCGACTCTTAATTTTATAATGCTTATAGCTCCGAAAGTTGGAAACTTAGCAGACTGAAACCAGTGTCATGTGAACCAGCTTGATCTGTGAATTTTTTCACAGTAAAGCTCTTGTCCGTAACCCCCTTGGTAAGTCCGCTATAGTAAGGAATGTGAAAAATATGCACTCTTCATGTTTAACGTATTTTGCCATTAAACACGCAGACTGCTCAAATACAAAAACATTGTTTTTAAGTCAAACTCGATTTGTGAAAACTTTCACAATCGCTATTTATTGCGTAACAGTGTTCCTAATGCTCTGCTCTCTTTTTCTTCTATCAGTATTGGTCAGCTGACCCTTCCCTGAGTCATATTATTCACTATTCTGATCTGTGAAAACTTTCCCAGTTCAGTACTGGTCAGCTGACCCTTTCCTGGGTCACTAACATCACTATTCTGATCTGTGAAAATGTTCACAGGTCAGTACTGGTCAGCTGGCCCTTGCCTAAATCACTAACATCACTATTCTGATCTGTGAAAACTTTCCCAGTTCAGTACTGGTCAGCTGACCCTCCTGGTCACTAACACATTCTGATCGTGAAAACTTCCAGTCAGTACTGGTAGCTGCCCTTCTGAGTCATAATCACTATTCTGATCTGTGAAACTTCAATCAGTATGTCAGCTGACTCCTGAGTCAGTAAATCACTTTGATCTGGAAACTTCCAGTCAGTACTGGCACTGACCTCCCTGGGTCACTAACATCACTATTCTGATCTGTGAAAACTTTCCCAGTTCAGTACTGGTTAGCTGGCCCTTTCCTGAGTCATATTAATCACTATTCTGATCTGTGAAAACTTTCACAATTCAGTACTGGTCAGCTGACCCTTCCCTGAGTCATGTAAATCACTATTCTGATCTGTGAAAACTTTCCCAGTTCAGTACTGGTCAGCTGACCCTTCCCTGGGTCACTAACATCACTATTCTGATCTGTGAAAACTTTCCCAGTTCAGTACTGGTTAGCTGGCCCTTTCCTGAGTCATATTAATCACTATTCTGATCTGTGAAAACTTTCACAGTTCAGTACTGGTCAGCTGACCCTTCCCTGAGTCATGTAAATCACTATTCTGATCTGTGAAAACTTTCACAATTCAGTACTGGTCAGCTGACCCTTCCCTGAGTCATGTAAATCACTATTCTGATCTGTGAAAACTTTCACAATTCAGTACTGGTCAGCTGACCCTTCCCTGAGTCATGTAAATCACTATTCTGATCTGTGAAAACTTTCACAGTTCAGTACTGGTCAGCTGGCCCTTCCCTGGGTCACTAACATCACTTTTCTGATCTGTGAAAATGTTCACAGGTCAGTACTGGTCAGCTGGCCCTTCCCTAAATCACTAACATCACTATTCTGATCTGTTAAATGTTCACAGGTCAGTACTGGTTAGCTGGCCCTTTCCTGAGTCATATTAATCACTATTCTGATCTGTGAAAACTTTCACAGGTCAGTATTGGTCAGCTGACTCTTTCCTGGGTCACTAACATCACTGTTCTGATCTGTGAACATTTTCACAGGTCAGTACTGGTCAGCTGAACATTCCCTGAGTCAGTAACATCACTATTTTAATCTGTGAGAAAATTCACAGTTCAATTTGGGTCAGAATAGTGATGTACATGAATCAGGAAATGGTCAGCTGACCAGTACTGAACTGTGAAAATGTTCACAGATCAGAACAGTGATGTTAGTGACCCAGGAAAGAGTCAGCTGACCAATACTGACCTGTGAAAGTTTTCACAGATCAGAATAGTGATGTTAGTGACTCAGGGAAGTGTCAGCTGACCAGTACTGACCTGTGAAAATTTTCACAAACCAGTACTGAACTGTGAAAGCTTTCACAGATCAGAGTTGAGATTAGTATGACTCAGGAAAGGGCCAGCTAACCAGTACTGACCTGTGAACATTTTCACAGATCAGAAAAGTGATGTTACTGACTCACGGAAGGGTCAGCTGACCAATACTGAACTGTGAAAGTTTTCACAGATCAGAATAGTGATGTTAGTGACCCAGGGAAGGGTCAGCTGACCAATACTGAACTGTGAAAGGTTTCACAGATCAGAATAGTGATTAATATGACTCAGGAAAGGGTCAGCTGACCAGTACTGAACTGTGAAAGTTTTCACAGATCAGAATAGTGATGTTAGTGACTTAGGGAAGGGTCAGCTGACCAATACTGAACTGTGAAAGTTTTCACAGATCAGAATAGTGATGTTAGTGACCCAGGGAAGGGTCAGCTGACCAGTACTGAACTGTGAAAGTTTTCACAGATCAGAATAGTGATGTTAGTGACTTAGGGAAGGGTCAGCTGACCAATACTGAACTGTGAAAGTTTTCACAGATCAGAATAGTGATGTTAGTGACCCAGGGAAGGGTCAGCTGACCAATACTGAACTGTGAAAGGTTTCACAGATCAGAATAGTGATTAATATGACTCAGGAAAGGGTCAGCTGACCAGTACTGAACTGTGAAAGTTTTCACAGATCAGAATAGTGATGTTAGTGACTTAGGGAAGGGTCAGCTGACCAGTACTGAACTGTGAAAGTTTTCACAGATCAGAATAGTGATGTTAGTGACTTAGGGAAGCGTCAGCTGACCAGTACTGACCTGTGAAAGTTTTCACAGATCAGAATAGTGATGTTAGTGACCCAGGAAAGGGTCAGCTGACCAATACTGAACTGTGAAAGTTTTCACAGATCAGAATAGTGATGTTAGTGATTTAGGGAAGGGTCAGCTTACCAGTACTGACCTGTGAACATTTTTACAGATCAGAATAGTGATGTTAGTGACCCAGGAAAGGGTCAGCTGACCAATACTGAACTGTGAACATTTTCACAGATCAGAATATTGATTAATATGACTCAGGAAAGGGCCAGCTGACCAGTACTGACCTGTGAATATTTTCACAGATCAGAATAGTGATGTTAGTGACTCACGGAAGGGTCAGCTGACCAGTACTGAATTGTGAAAGTTTTCACAGATCAGAATAGTGATTTATATGACTCAAGGAAGGGTCAGCTGACCAGTACTGAACTGTGAAAGTTTTCACAGATCAGAATAGTGATTAATATGACTCAGGAAAGGGCCAGCTAACCAGTACTGACCTGTGAACATTTTCACAGATCAGAATAGTGATGTTAGTGATTTAGGGAAGGGCCAGCTGACCAGTACTGACCTGTGAACATTTTCACAGATCAGAAAAGTGATGTTAGTGACTCACGGAAGGGTCAGCTGACCAATACTGAACTGTGAAAGTTTTCACAGATCAGAATAGTGATGTTAGTGACCCAGGGAAGGGTCAGCTGACCAATACTGAACTGTGAAAGGTTTCACAGATCAGAATAGTGATTAATATGACTCAGGAAAGGGTCAGCTGACCAGTACTGAACTGTGAAAGTTTTCACAGATCAGAATAGTGATGTTAGTGACTTAGGGAAGGGTCAGCTGACCAGTACTGAACTGTGAAAGTTTTCACAGATCAGAATAGTGATGTTAGTGACTTAGGGAAGCGTCAGCTGACCAGTACTGACCTGTGAAAGTTTTCACAGATCAGAATAGTGATGTTAGTGACCCAGGAAAGGGTCAGCTGACCAATACTGAACTGTGAAAGTTTTCACAGATCAGAATAGTGATGTTAGTGATTTAGGGAAGGGTCAGCTTACCAGTACTGACCTGTGAACATTTTTACAGATCAGAATAGTGATGTTAGTGACCCAGGAAAGGGTCAGCTGACCAATACTGAACTGTGAACATTTTCACAGATCAGAATATTGATTAATATGACTCAGGAAAGGGCCAGCTGACCAGTACTGACCTGTGAATATTTTCACAGATCAGAATAGTGATGTTAGTGACTCACGGAAGGGTCAGCTGACCAGTACTGACCTGTGAACATTTTCACAGATCAGAATAGTGATGTTAGTGATTTAGGGAAGGGCCAGCTGACCAGTACTGACCTGTGAACATTTTCACAGATCAGAAAAGTGATGTTAGTGACTCACGGAAGGGTCAGCTGACCAATACTGAACTGTGAAAGTTTTCACAGATCAGAATAGTGATTTACATGAATCAGGCAAGGGCCAGCTGACCAGTACTGAACTGTGAAAGTTTTCACAGATCAGAATAGTGATTAATATGACTCAGGAAAGGGTCAGCTGACCAATACTGAACTGTGAAAGTTTTCACAGATCAGAATAGTGATGTTAGTGACCCAGGGAAGGGTCAGCTGACCAGTACTGAACTGTGAAAGTTTTCACAGATCAGAATAGTGATGTTAGTGACTTAGGGAAGCGTCAGCTGACCAGTACTGACCTGTGAAAGTTTTCACAGATCAGAATAGTGATGTTAGTGACCCAGGAAAGGGTCAGCTGACCAGTACTGAACTGTGAAAGTTTTCACAGATCAGAATAGTGATGTTAGTGACTTAGGAAAGGGTCAGCTGACCAGTACTGACCTGTGAAAGTTTTCACAGATCAGAATAGTGATGTTAGTGACCCAGGAAAGGGTCAGCTGACCAATACTGAACTGTGAAAGTTTTCACAGATCAGAATAGTGATTAATATGACTCAGGGAAGGGTCAGCTGACCAGTACTAACCTGTGAAAGTTTTCACACATCAAAATAGTGATGTTAGTGACTCAGGGAAGGGTCAGCTGACCAGTACTGAACTGTGAAAGTTTTCACACATCAAAATAGTGATGTTAGTGACTCAGGGAAGGGTCAGCTGACCAGTACTGATAGAAGAAAAAGAGAGCAGAGCATTAGGAACACTGTTACGCAATAAATAGCGATTGTGAAAGTTTTCACAAATCGAGTTTGACTTAAAAACAATGTTTTTGTATTTGAGCAGTCTGCGTGTTTAATGGCAAAATACGTTAAACATGAAGAGCGCATATTTTTCACATTCCTTACTATAGCGGACTTACCAAGGGGGTTACGGACAAGAGCTTTGCTGTGAAAAAATTCACAGATCAAGCTGGTTCACATGACACTGGTTTCAGTCTGCTAACTATCTTTACTGCGGTAAAGTTTTGTGAGAGAATGAGAGAATGCAAATATCTTTGCAAGAGAAAGCCAAAGTTTTGTGAGGAAACAGCAACATTTTGTGAGAACAGGAACGTTTTGTGAAGGAACGCAAAAATTTTGCTAGGGAATGCAAATATCTTTGCGCGAAACAACGCAAATATCTTTGCGAGAGAACGACAAAGTTTTGCAAGGGAACGCAAATATCTTTGCAAGAGAATGCAAAAGTTTTGTGAGAGAACGCAAATATCTTTGCGAGAGAACGCAAAAGTTTTGAGAGGACGAGGGAATGCAAAAGTTTAGCAAGGGTGTAAATGACCTATATTTAATTTATTTTTGTAAGAAAGATAATACTATTGGTTGTTCTTTGATAGTTAATGTTGCATTTATTTTATATTTCCATTTGTATATTTCAATTGATGTTTCGTTTTGAGGAACCTTTATTTTGAAATTTACGCGCTACCTTAGGTTAGTTCCTACCAGGAAGAAAAAAAAAACGGGAGTGTAACGTTATAGGTAGAGCAGATGGTGATCGCTGTTTAGCTGAAAACAGATTAAAAACAAGGCTAAAGATTATCCTGTATGTTTAGCACCCTCCGAAGTGGCACAAGGTTAGTTTTTATGAATGGCTGTGCATTGTGTTACAACTTTTGTTTATTTATTATGATCGTAATGTCATGTATATTATTTTCTATTCTGTTTAGCTCTTACGTTGGTGTTGGCTTTGATTTAATAAAAAATCAACGAACCATCAGTTAAAGTTGCTGACCATCATTCGGGGGAGTATGCTACAGTAAGAGCTTACCTGCACCTGCTGAACGAGCTGCAAATCACGGACGGAACGACAGGAATAGCAGCCGCGGCGGCGCGATGGTCAACGGAGACCGTACGGATTAAGCTAAAATGGACGATTTAAAGGAACAAGGTGGGAGTAACGAAAGGCATGTATCTGAAGTTCAACATAAAATCGCTGAAGAGGGCGAATTAGCTTTACCACGTCGCACAGAACGTCAGTCTAAGCTTACTCCGAAAATGCAAGCATATCAAGCGGAAGAAATAGATAAGAAGGAGAAACGTCTGCTCAGCTTATATGAACAGTGGAAAATTAAAATCAGGAAAGCCAGAGAAACGTTAAAGGAGGACATCACTGAATCTGAATTAGCCAACATGGCAGATGAGGTTGAAAATGGAATGAAAGAAATAGTGAAACTTTATCATGAAATCAGAGAGCGTGTCCCACCATCCACTGAACTCAGGCGGAAAGTTGATGCTTGCGAGGCTGTCACAAGGGACATTCTGAAAATAGTTTTAGAGCGTTTATCAATGACTGGAGAGTTCGTTGAAGAGGATGCAAGGCTCCATCTTCACCAGCTGTTAACCCATGAATATGCTTACTCAGTATATGGAACTGCTTCTCGTTCACAAGCCAGTCATAATTCTGAATCGAGTATAGTGGCAAAAAGAGCAGAAGTGGCAGCAGAGCTTGCTGCAAAAGAAGTACAATACAGAACAATGCAAGAGGAAATAAAGCAGAAGGAAAAAATTAGATTAATGGAAGAGCAGTATAAAAGAGAGAGGGAAATACAGTGTGCCAATTTACAACGTTTACAGGTTGAGAAAGAGATGGAAGCTGCCCGAGCTAAACTTGAAGTTTACGAGAGAGAGATCAAACAGGAGAATGTGCCTCAGATCATACAACCAAATGACAGACCGTCTACTTTAAATGATAGTTCGGCCCCCCCTATTGACCTTTCCCTTCTGGCTCATGCAATTCAAGAGAGCATTGCAGCCAACAGACTCCCAATTCCAACTCCTTCAGTTTTTAGTGGTGATCCAATTCATTACATTGAATGGAGAGCTTCATTTCAGTCTCTTATAGACAAAAAGAACATTTCCTCAGCTGATAAGCTTTATTATTTGAAGAAATATGTCAGTGGATCAGCTCAAAAATGCCTTGAAGGTACTTTCTACAGAAATGATGAGGAAGCGTATAGAGATGGATGGAACAAACTCAATCGGCGATACGGTCAGCCTTTTGTGATTCAACGAGCCTTTCGAGACAAGCTGTCAAAATGGCCAAAAATACAAGCCAAGGATGCAGAAGGGCTTAGAGCTTTTTCAGATTTCCTGAACGCCTGCTCACAAGCAATGCCTCATGTGAAAGGTCTAGAGGTCCTGAATGACTGTGAGGAAAACCAAAAGCTGATGCTTAAAGTTCCCGACTGGCTGGCCGCTAGTTGGAATCGCAAAGTCACAGTAGCTCTTATAGATGGTGAAGACTTTCCCACTTTCAAAGAATTTGCTGACTTTGTATCGGTAGAAGCAGAGATAGCATGCAATCCAGTCACCTCTCTCCATGCACTTCACTCCTCCTACTCATTTAAGGAAAGAAAAGATGCAAGGGAGTTCAAAGGAACTAAGGCTAATGTTTTTAGCATTCAAACTGCCTCAAACAACAACAGTTCACCCAGTAATGGTAAAGCAAAACCCCGGTGTATGTGGTGCAAAAGGGATGATCATCAATTGCCCAAATGCTTACACTTCAGAGAACAGTCTCTAACTGATAAACGGACATATGTAAGGGAAAACAACTTATGTTATGGATGTCTTAAACAAGGTAACAACGCCAAAGAATGCCGTCACCGTCAGATCTGTGACACATGTAAGGGAAGACACCCTACCTGTCTCCATGATGAGAACTATAAGGCAAGTATGGGACGAGAAGGCCATCTATCGTTGATAAAGAAACTATCCAATGCTCCAGAGGAATCCACGGCAGCTACAGCACTTAATGTCACTAGAGGAGACCAGTCATGCATTACCTCTATGATTGTTCCTGTGTGGGTGTCAGTGGCCACTGATCCTGATAAAGAACAGCTCATTTATGCATTATTGGACACACAAAGTGACAGCACATTCATCGATAAGGAAACAAGCTATAAGCTTCAAGTTGATACCATACCGGTGAAACTGAAACTTACCACCATGCTTGGAGAGAACATCATTGTGCAGAGTGAAAGAGTCTTGGGGCTGAGGGTAAGAGGCTACAAGTCATGCGTTCACATCGATCTCCCTCCTGCATATACGAAGGACTGCATTCCAGGAAATCGTGAACACATACCCACTCATAACACAGCAAGGAGTTGGCCTCATTTGAGAGCTATAGCTGAAAAGGTGCCTCCCCTCCTCTCATGTGAAATTGGACTTTTAATTGGGTACAACTGTCCCAGAGCATTAACTCCCAGACAAGTATTAACAGGCAAGGACAGTGAGCCCTACGCCATCTGCACTGATCTGGGATGGAGTGTTGTAGGCAGTGCCGTGCCAAGCATGGACAGAGGAGATGTCGGACTGTGTCACAAAGTGATGGTAAAGGAACTTCCTTCAGTGACACCCATGGACGTGCTTGGCGCTCTGGAGTCGGATTTCAAGGATGTCAAAGATCACAAAGTAGTTTCTCAGGAAGATCTCTTGTTTTTAGACATACTCAAAGGAAGCATAAAGAAAAACGAGCAGGGACATTATGAGATGCCCTTACCTTTTAGACAGCGACCACGTTTACCAGACAATAGAAAACTCGCTGAGAAGAGGCTTGATCATCTTCGAAGGAAATTCAGCAAAGAGGAAAAGTACAAGGCGGACTACACAACATACATAAATGAAATCATCGAGAGAGGTGATGTCGAACAAGTGCTTGAAAAGGGAACCTTAGGTGAACAATGGTACATTCCCCATCACGGAATATACAACCCAAAGAAACCTGATAAGCTGCGTGTCGTATTCGATTGCTCTGCAAGGTGTGGTGGCACCAGCTTGAATGATCACCTTCTTCCAGGGCCAGTTCTGATAAACAACCTCACAGGAGTCCTCCTACGGTTCAGACAACACCCAATAGCCTTCATTTGCGATATAGAGAAAATGTTCCATCAATTTCACATACCAGAACAGGATCGTGACTACTTACGATTTTTATGGTGGAAGGATGGAGATGTCAGCATCCAACCTCAAGACTATCGATTAAAGGTCCATCTTTTTGGGACTGTATCTTCACCTGATTGCGCAAACTACGCGTTGAAGTATTTAGCCAAAGAAAATGAACTTTTGCTTCCAGTCGGATCTCAGTTCGTAGCAAGAGACTTTTATGTGGATGATGGCGTCACAAGTGCTGATACTGAGGAAAAGGCCATTCGAATGGCACAAGAGGCAAGAGAGATATGCGCCAAAGGGGGTCTTCGTCTTCACAAATTTATCTCAAACAGCCAGACCGTTCTACAGAGTATACCCTCATCAGAACGAGCAACAGATACAAAGACAAAGGATTTGACTTTCTCAGACACACAAGTAGAGCGAGCGCTTGGAATCCAGTGGAGTGTGGAAGAGGATAGTTTCAGGTTCAACAACACTCTAACGAATCAGCCAGGAACACGTAGAGGCATATTAGCGACTGTTGCCTCCGTCTTCGATCCTCTTGGTTTCTTAGCACCTTACGTTCTTACTGGAAAGAAGATTTTGCAGGAGATGTGTCGTCAAGGTGTTGACTGGGATGAGCATCTGCCAGATATGCTAAAGCCACGGTGGGAGAGTTGGCAACGTGATTTTTCTAACTTAGAAAGGATACGCATAGCCAGATGTTATGTGCCAATCAATTTTGGAGAAGTCATAGAGAGAGAATTGCATCATTTCTCTGATGCAAGTACTAGCGGGTATGGACAATGCTCTTACCTGAGAGTCAAAAATCAGAAAGGCGAAACTCATTGTTCTTTAGTGATGGCAAAGGCTCGTGTCGCTCCTACAAAGTTAACTACAATTCCAAGGCTTGAATTAACGGCAGCAGTAGTCTCAGTTGCTATTAGTGACACACTCAGAGAAGAGATGAGTTTTGCTTTCATGAAAGAGTACTTTTGGACCGATTCCAAAGTGGTGTTGAGCTACATCAACAATGACTCGAGACGTTTTCATACATTTGTTGCGAACAGAGTTCAGAAGATTCGCAATAGCACCACTCCTCAGCAATGGCATTATGTGCCTACAGACAAGAATCCAGCAGACGGAGCTTCTCGAGGGAGAACTGTGAGTGAGCTGCTTGAATCTGACTGGATCTCAGGTCCCGCTTTCCTATGGGAAAGAGAAATATGCATGTTTGAAAATGGAACGACAGATCTGACAATTGGAGATCCAGAGATCAGACAAGCTCAAACATTACAAACCTCTGTGTTACCATCATCAGAACCTCTCAGTATTGCAGACCGTTTGATCAAATTCTCATCATGGTCCAGAGCCATAAGGGCAGTGGCCCGCTTAGTACGCAGAGCTAAGCAAATTAAGTCCAACAAACTTAGCACAGTGAGTGAACAGCAAAACGCAGAACATGTCATCATAAAGGATCTGCAAAAACAAGCATATGGCAAAGAAATTGAACATTTAAAAAAAGGAAAGCAATTGACAAAGGGCAACAAACTCTATCAACTTGATGTTTTTATGGACTCAAACGGCATTGTAAAGGTGGGAGGTAGACTTCACCATTCAACTCTTTGTGACTCACTTAAACATCCGATTGTTATTCCCAAGGAACATCACGTTACAAAGCTGATAATCGCACACCACCATGAGAAAATTCAGCATCAAGGTAAAGGCCTTACAGCAAATGCAATCAGATCCAGTGGTTATTGGATTCCAAGTATGAGTAGGGCTGTATCCTCATGTATACGTCAGTGTGTTGTTTGTCGCAGACTTAGAAGATTACCAGAAGGTCAAATAATGAGTGACTTACCCGAGGAACGCATGGAACCTTCGCCACCATTCACTTATTGCGGGATGGACTGTTTTGGTCCTTTCGTAACAACAGAAGGAAGGAAACAATACAAACGTTATGGTTTGCTCTTCACATGCTTTTGTTCAAGGGCCATTCATTTAGAGATGTTAGAGGACATGTCCACTGATGCATTCATCAACAGCTTGAGATGTTTCATAGCCATCAGAGGTGCTGTTCGTCAAATTCAGTGTGACCAAGGTACTAATTTTATTGGTGCCAAAAACGAGTTCAAAGCAGCCCTACAAGAGTTAAACGAGGAGAGATTAAGCTCATTTCTCTCACAAAGACAGTGCGACTTTGTTATGAATGCTCCTCACTCGAGTCATGCAGGAGGGGTTTGGGAGCGTCAGATCAAGACGGTCAGAAGTGTACTCAGTTCAATCCTAGCATTAGCTCACAACAGACTCCGTGACTCTGTACTAAGGACTGTGCTATATGAAGTAATGGCCATAGTCAACAGCAGGCCGCTCACTGTAGACACTCTGTTTAGCCCGGACAGTCTAGAGCCATTGACCCCCAATCATCTCATTCAAATGAAATCCATCTCAGCACTGCCCCCACCTGGCACATTCCCGAGAGAGGATCTGTATGGAGCCAGGAGATGGCGTCAGGTTCAGTATCTGGCGGAGCAATTTTGGAGCCGTTGGAAACCAGAATACCTCCACAGTATCATGGCAAGACAGAAATGGCATTCCCCAAAAAGAAATTTACAAGTGGGTGATGTTGTGATGGACATGGATGAATCGTCACCTCGTTGCGAGTGGAAACTTGCAAAAGTTGTGGATATTGTTGAAGGAAAGGATGGACTTGTAAGGAGAGTGAAAATCTCAGTAGGAGACAAGAGACTAACCAAAGATGGTAAACGCTTAAGTAAGCTTTCCATATTAGAGCGACCTGTACAGAAGTTAGTTCTGTTGTTGGAGGCTTAAAGACTTTAAAGGGGTATTGATGTAGTTTAAAGTTTATTTTGGAGGTCATTTTCTAATGTGAAAATTATTCGTAATACTTCAAAGAAAACTCTTAATTTTGGTGGGAGTGTAAATGACCTATATTTAATTTATTTTTGTAAGAAAGATAACACTATTGGTTGTTCTTTGATAGTTAATGTTGCATTTATTTTATATTTCCATTTGTATATTTCAATTGATGTTTCGTTTTGAGGAACCTTTATTTTGAAATTTACGCGCTACCTTAGGTTAGTTCCTACCAGGAAGAAAAAAAAACGGGAGTGTAACGTTATAGGTAGAGCAGATGGTGATCGCTGTTTAGCTGAAAACAGATTAAAAACAAGGCTAAAGATTATCCTGTATGTTTAGCACCCTCCGAAGTGGCACAAGGTTAGTTTTTATGAATGGCTGTGCATTGTGTTACAACTTTTGTTTATTTATTATGATCGTAATGTCATGTATATTATTTTCTATTCTGTTTAGCTCTTACGTTGGTGTTGGCTTTGATTTAATAAAAAATCAACGAACCATCAGTTAAAGTTGCTGACCATCATTCGGGGGAGTATGCTACAAAGGGAACGAACATATCTTTGCGAGAGAATCCAAAAGTTGTGAGGGTTTGCAAAGTTTCACCATATCCCTTTAGGGGCTCCATACGAAACTCACCAATATGGTCTGAGGGTGAGTGCAATTTCAACAAATTTTCATTTTTGGGTGAAATATTCCTTTAAGATTTGAGAAACCCATGTATTAAAATGTAGTTTATTCACCTCGTTACAAGAAATTCTTATCCTCTGATTCGTATTAAAGTTTTAATATATATCTGTTTAGCATGTTGTTTTGACGCTGCTGCTTTCATAGCCGATCTGTCCCGTGAGAGAACTAGAGAGACCACCTTCGCTTTCGCGCCCATTTTAAAAGCGCGCGCCTTTGTACGCTCTCATGCACTCATGTACATCTCAGCTATGGCTCTGTTCTTTTTCTTGTAACTGTATTTACTCATACTCTCGTCACTCATGAATGTTTCTCAGAGTAGTGCGGGTCTCGGCACCGTGCTGCCTCTTACTAGTTTCGAGAACGTGCTTTTATTTCTCTTCAACATAATTCTCGCCACCGTCATCATTTTCTTCAACATGTCCGTGTTTGTCTCCATCGTGATGAACAGATCCCTGCGGAACGAGAATCGGTTCATGTACATGCTCAGCACGTGTCTCAGTGACATCTGCACGGGCGTCTCGTATTACTATGCCGGAGTAATGGATGTACGAGATTTTTATGAATCCCCGACTCGCACTTTCTACATCGTTCCCACTTTTCTGGGTCTGTCCTATATGGCGATTCTGGCCGCGCAGGCGGACAGGTACCACGCGGTCGTTGCTCCTTTCAAATACTCGCAGCGCATGACGCGAAACAGAACTCTGCTGGTGATTCTGGCCTACTGGGTTTATGCTTTTCTGATAGTGGCTGTTAATAATTTGGTTACTTTGGGGGTTGCTAAAAGAGTGACGAGCTTTGGTGCTTTTGTGGCGAACATTTTCACCGTCATTATTATGATTGGCTTGAACATCAGGCTGTTCTTCATCGCTAAATTTCAGCTTGAACGCGAACCCCCGAGCGCGGAGCGCGACAACAAGCGCGCGTCTGTTTATCTCATCATAATAGTGGCCGTGTGTTTTCTGATCGCATGGTTGCCCATTTTTCTTCACATTATTGTATGTAATTTTGCGGGGTCTACATGCTATACGTTTAGAAATGAGGGTTCAGATCCTTTGCGCATTCTACCACGGGTGAATGCAGTTCTGACCCCTTTGCTGTATATCAGGGGCTGTTCAGCCCTAAGGAGCACACTACTAAGTAAAGTCTGGAGAACCCAGTGCTGCAAGAGGAAAGGGTAAACTCTCTCTCTTTCTCTCTGTCGCTCTTGCACACATTGATGAAATATTGATCTTAATGTAATTCATCTCTAGACCATCTCTGATGCATTATTTACTCAGTTATGAAAGAGTATATTAGTGTATTTATATTATTAACATTAAAAAAATGAACATACTTTTGTATATTTATATATAATTAAAACAACAAATCAGAAAATAGATGTAATGAAGACTCTCTGCTGATGATGAGGTTGTGGGATGTGACAGCATCTGAAATGCACAACTTTAGTTTAGAGTTGCAGAGTGCCTTTTCAAAATGTTTAAGTTAAACATTTTATGTTTAAAGGCCAAAATTAGACTAAGCCATTCACCATGTTAAATAGATTTTATTTTATTTTTTTATTTTTTTTTGGATTGGGTATGTTTATGCATAAACCTAAATAATACTTAAAAATGTAACAATATGAATCATAAATTCAGTATATGTTATAGAGAACTGGGCACACATACATATTCTGCAAGTTATGTAAAAAGAGAAAAGAAAAAATGACATGACTGGGAGGAAACCAAAGACAATTTGAAAGTTAAAAAAAAATTAAAAAAAAAAAAAGCATATGTCATTTTGACAATCTGTGTGCTTGAATGGTGGAGCTCCAGAAAATGAGGTGGCTTTGACAGTTACAGATCTGAAAAGAAAAGGCAGGAATGAACAACCCTAAATTCTAACACAAATAACCATTTCAGCAAAAAGAAAATATTTGTTTGTAATATATAATAATGTCACATTTAAATGGACACTGAATAACTTTTAAAGCTGAATATACTGAATATTCCCCTCAGAGTGGATCCTCTGTCTATGGAGAAGAATGGAGCTGTTGCCTTCAAGATGTGATTTCGCAAGCCAAGGCAATAAAGGAAAATAATTTAAACGATCACGTGCCAAGTGAGAATCTCACTTTAACATTCGCTTCTTGATGTTTTCTACTTTCTGGAATCACAATAAAGTTCATTTAATTGTCTGAGAAATTGAACTCTTGCTGCTATCAGAATAATTGATCAATAAATTCCACATAGCCTTGTGATTCATATTGTATCTGTCTTATTTTGTTATCTTTGATGTCATCTTTAAAGAAAAAAAAAATGACCCAGAACACAATTCAGAGATGGTGTGTTGGTGTGATGTTTTTTTTTTTTTTTTGAATGCGAAATTAGTATCATGTTGAATGTTTTTAAAGATCATAAAGGGAAGGTTGGCTAACTAGTATAATTTATATATTGTAAATATACGAATGTCAAGTTAAGTATTTTTTGTCATTCGATTAAATCTTTATTACGATTTCTTATAAATGGAATAACCACAATAATTAAAAATGGCCTAATAACAAATATTAGGACACTTCCGCTCTGCAATTCAAATACTTTTTTCTGTGCGCGCACAGAAGACTGACAGGAACGGCGCGAATTAATGAGGTGACGGTTATATCACGACAAATGATGTAAGCGTTTTATGAAAATACGCGAACAATAACGTGAAGGTTAACTTAAATTAGATTTAAAGAAAACAACGAAGAGATCGCAGACCCAACGTTATCGCTCTTCAGATCCCGTTTCTGAATCACGACACGTAAGTCTCTTAAATTAAGAAACTACGTAATCAAATTATATCATAATATATTAGGAATGTTTTTAATAATTGTGCAGGTAATGTGTTAAAGGTGTGTGGTTGATATTCTACAGTTTTCAGCATTAATATTTAGGCACCTTCAGTGCATTCCGTGGGCACTTTATATTTCAAAACAAACAAAAATAGCCCACCACCTGTCTCATTTTGTTTCATGGCAGCACAATTGAAACACACAAAGCTTTGACAATATACATCAGCTCTCATCAAACAAACGCACACATTCAATCATCTCCATTGTTGTTTTTTAGACATTTCCCAGACAAACACCCACCCACTGAGGCCTGAAAAAGCATTCACCTGTGCCTAACATTCTGTGATGGTCTTATTCTCTTGGTGGAGGTGTTTCTGCCATCTGTTTTTCCCTTTGCTATCTGTTCCAGTGCACTTGATTTCCCTTCGCCTATTCATAAAAGACTGGGTGACTAATTAAAAGCTTAATAATTGCACTTACAGTGGAGTCCTGTGTGGCTTGTGTGGCCTGTTAGGCATTGTCAATTGATGATTAATCACGTCAAAACATGCCACACAAAGTCTGGATCCTGTCAGAAGCATTATTTATGCCTTGTGTTTTGGCTTAGAAAAATAAACACCTGGGAAGGTGACTTTTTCTTTACAGATTATCAAGGGACATCCTTATGATTAATGTGGTTAACCAGGCAGAGCAAATGCACACATAGTCACTGATCACAACACTGCCCTGTCTGTTAGGTTTAGATAAGACCATCTCTTGGGAACCTATTAGGCACTTATTTCTGCTCTTATTATTATTGTGATGATGGTCATGGTAATTGCTCCAGATGAGCTAATGAACAGTGAATCAGAACACAGTCAAAAAGTTTAACTGACAAATACGCATGAATATTAATGTTGGAACTACTTTTGAGTAGATTGATGAATTGACTTTATGTCAACAGGCAGAAGTACATATTAAAAGACTTATATGTATAGGGTTGCAGGAGCAGACTTAAAATGTGTACTAATAAGTGCAACTTGGAAACGTTATAACGGTAATCAGATTTGTTGATACTTTTGGAGGAGCAGGAATCTGATGGATGTTGGGCCACAGAATACCACAGATCTAAAATAAATATTTGTCACAGAAAAAATGACATTTTGATCTTGAAGAGTCTTCGACTTTTTATTTCACACATGTCCATGCTTTACATTTCTAAATGAAAAACTTTCACTTTAATTATACAAGTTAACAAAAACAACAGTGGATAAAAATGACATTGTCTTAGGATTTACAGGGGGAAAAAAATCACTCATCACTCTTATAGCTTGTACTTACAGATTTTACATACACATTGTCATCTTGGCACTTAATATAATTCATCAACAAGTCCTAAAAATGTAACATTAAAATGCATAAGGAATAATACATTTGCCCTATTAAAATGCTATTTCATGTGATACATCAAGTGGATAAAAAGGAGAGGGACATGAAACTGTTCATAGAGTTATAGATTTAATTTGTGTGTTTAGATTTACAAATTTATAGTGAATATTTAAATATGTTTTTTAAGCTTCTATAACAAGTCCTTCTGCTTGAGGTTTGTCACATCACTGCTACATCTTGTCTACAGTCTTCTCCATAATCTGTGGGTTCACTCTGAGAAAAAATGAAAGCACTTTTGCAATAATGTATCAAACATATGAGGGCAGCAGAGAAATTGTTAAAGGTTAAATCAGAGAAAAATTATGGGGAGGAAATATGGCTATTAGTGAGATTAGCCAGGAAAATCAGGAAAAAAAAGAGGGTGGCACAGCGAGAGGCCTTTCTGTTTAGAGTTTGCATGTTCTCCGTGTGTCCGACAAGACATGCAACATAGGAGAATTGGATACTGTAAAATCGCCGATAGGTGTGAATTTGTGTGTGTGTGATCTGTTCAGCGTGACCCAAAATGCTGGGACAGGCTCCAGCCCCCCTGTGACCCTTCAGAGCATAATCCAGGATGGAAAACAGATGGATGAATGGGAAAAAAGAAGAGGACTTTACTGGGCAAAACCAATAAAGGCCTGTTATATGTCTCATGTTGGTAGGTCTGGATTTCATTGACTAACAAAAGTGAAGATTTCAGTCTGCAGACCAACACCACATCCTGGAAATTTCATGACTTTTCCAGTCATTCATCTTTATTGCATAAGGATTTCAGGTATTGATATATACCGATATTTACATAGATTAAAATGTTTAATCTGTGTTATTTTCAGATGTTCTATTAGAAAGTGCATGTGTGAGTGTGTGATTTACCCTTTACTCTTGCAGTTTGGTATTCTCCAGACTTTAACCATTATGGTGCTCCTGAGTGCAGTACAGCCTCTGATGTACAGTAAAGGAGTGATGAGCGCATTGACACGAGCCAAAATGCGGAGAGGGTCTGTCCCGTCATTTCTAAACGGAAAACACGAACCCCCTCTAAATGTACACACAGTCATAAGAAGAAACCATGGCAGCCACGCAATCAGAAAACACACGGCCACTATTATGATCAGATAAATGGACGCGCGCTTGTTGTCGCGTTCCTCGCTCGGGGGTTCGCGTTCTAGCTGAAATTTGGCGATGACAAACAGCCTTAAGTTTAGGCCAATCATGATAGCGATACTGAAAATGTTCGCCACAAAAGTACCAAAGCCCGTCACCGCCTTAGCGACACCCGTAGTCACCAAATTATAAACAGCCACTAAAATAAAAGCATAAACCCAGTAGCCCACAATCACCAGCAGGGTTCTGTTTCGCGTCATGCGCTGCGAGTATTTGAAAGGCGCGGACACCGCGTGGTAGCGGTCCGCCTGCGCGGCAAGAATCGCCATGTAGGACAGACCTAGAAAAGTGGGAACGATGTAGAAAGTGCCAGTCGGGGAGTCATAATCATCACGTACATCCATAACTCCAGCATAATAATACGAAATGCCTGTGCAGATATCACTGAGACACGTGCTGAGCATGTACATGAAGCGATTCTCGTTGCGCAGGGATCTGTTCATCACGATGGAGACAAACACGGATACGTTAATAAAAATAATGGCGGTGGCGAGGATTATATTCAAGAGAAACACAAGCACGTTCTCGAAACTAGTAAGAGGCAGCACGGTGCCAAGACCCACACTACTCTCTGAAATATTCATGAGTAGTGAGAGTATCAATGCATCCACATGGAAGAGACCACAACCATTGATGATGATATGAAAGAAAGCTGAAGATGAAAGCGCGCGAGTGAACTGAGACACGCGTCCTGGGCGTTTTTAAAATGAGGAGGACTGTGTGAGATTCACGTGGCAGGACCCCCCCCCCCCCCCCCCCCAACTCAAAGTGTGAATATCATGCATAAACAAGAGTATAGACGTCAATGGTGTAATGAACAGAAAATATATAAAATGCAATTTTTTTATATTTCAAAACATTAATAATAATAATAATAATAATAACAATAATAAAAAGGAAAAACACTTGAATACTGTTTTGCATTTTTAAAATTTCTAAATAAAAGCCATTTTGTGAGTGTGGACACAAGTGTATAGGTGGCATATTTTTAGATTTTAAAATATTTAATATTCATGAATCAAATATAATGCATTATAGTTATAGAAAAAGCAATTACTGAAAAACATGCTGGGAAACTTTCTTGAAAATAAACTCAACTCAAGCCAAGTTCACACTACATGACTTTAAACGTTGTCAGATCGCTGTGCTGTTCAGACTGCATGACTTGATTGTTTGTCTTTAAGGCCCTGTTTACACTTGGTATTATTATTGGTCGATCCATTCACACGTGGACAATGGAAACATACTCGTTAACACCTGGTGTTTTCATCTGTCTCTTCTGTCCAATTTTGACCTGACCAGATTACCCCCTGTGGTACTGATTACGTCAAAAGGAGGGTGAATGGGCGGATCCTTCTGTCGGCGTCAAAACACAAGCGGGAAGGCTAAAGTTATCGTGCACCAATATTAACAGTTACTTCTGCTTGTACTTACTGCTGTTAGTGTTGTTAGCAAACATGCTGCGCAAAGTTTTGTTCATGTATATGTATGGTCTTTTTCATCTATTTCAGAGCAATGGAAGACATAAGCTCAGAAAAATTTCACACGTTCGAAGAGCAGATGCTTTCGTTTTCAGCAATGGTAAGCCTCAAGATCTCACCAAACACTGGATTCACAGTAGAAGTCAGGACTGGTGGAAAAACATTGTGCTCGGTACATTTAATGATCATCAGTGGCTCGAATTTTCGTATGCGACGGTGCACATTTAATGTTCTTTGCGATAAATTGCGGCCACTATTGAACCGTTAATATTAGGTCAGTAGGCAGAGAGTAGGCGGTCTTTTGTGGCTGTTAAAATGCATTCGACCACATTAATGCGATTTCGACTACCTCTGGAAGTGGTCGAAAGTGGACAAGCTCAAAACGTTTCACACCCTGTTTACACCTGTATTTAGATTGACCAAAACGCATCTTAATACCAAGTGTGAACAGAGCATAAGTCATTGTGGTGATCACACTACGCGACACTACGTAAATGACACTACACGAGCTGACGACAACTCTGTCACCCAATGGTCCCCAAACCACATTTTGACACGAAAACTCACTCGAGAAGTGAAACGGGAATGATGCAAAACAACACGTGAAACAGGAGTAATTTATTTGAAAATGGACGTCGGGAAGAAATTAGTGCTGCAAGCTACTTGCATGATGATCTGTTCTGAAAAATTTAGCTCCATTTCTTGTGTCCAAACTTTTAAACTATTAAAGCCATTTTGCTGCTGTTTTGTCGCTGTTCTTCCGGTGACCTCAACCCATGCCTTTCTCTCTCATTGGCTGTAGCTTTTTGCGACACCTGACAACATGTGATGTTGAGTCCGCCGACCAGTCCAGATATTTAGCATGCTAGATATTTGTTTGGCGTCGGTGACGTGTCAGTGAGCTTGTCTGATGCATCTTTGAGTAGTTCACACATAAAGACTGACGAGTGCCGAGAGCCAATCGAACTGTCCAATGGCCTTGAGTCATGTGTCTTCTTCCTGGGTCATGCCCATGCAGAGGTGGCACTTGGGGGGTCGGACTGCCCTCACTGTGAAGATATGAGCCTCCGGACTCTCAGGCTTCATGTGGCCATTGTCCAAGGCGATGAACTTGCCCAACTAGCCCTGCCGCGCTCTTCCTCTGCAGCCTCTTTTGAGTCAAGCAGGGAAGTGCCGCACCAATGTGGATCTGTTAGGGTCAGGTGACGAGCTCACATAACACTATCTGTTTTCCATTCTGAAACACCGGCCGGGGCAGAGCCACTTAATACAGTCCTGCTGTGCCCTGTTCATGCACTGCGCATTTATATCAAGCACTCTTGATAGTTCAGACTCTCAGAGCAGCTATTTGTATGCTTTGGAGGGCACACAAAAGGCCTGCCTGTGTCCAAGCAAAGACTGTCACACTGGATCATCAAAGTAGTCACTTTGGCTTGTGGCTCTAAGGGCATGGAATATCCTATGGAGTTCAAGTCCACTCCACCCGAGGAATGGTGTCACCATGGGCTTGGGCAAGTGGCATATTTATGGCATAAATGGTCATCACCCAACACTTTTGTAAGGTTTTATAACTTAGATGTGTTGTCGCTTACCTCACATGTAATGTGAGTGCGAGCAGCGCACCCGCATACACAGTTATGATCTGAGCTACATGGCACCAATCCAATGCTACCCCTATCAGCTTATCACATTGTAATGACATAGCTCATCACATTTTATTTATGATATACGATCACCATCATACTCTACTTATATGAGCATTCATATAGCATTGTATTATTATTTCGCTGAAATTAACAAACTTAAACTGATCTATATGTGATGATGCTGGCGCTGACGCCATTTCATATTCTCTGTTTCACCAGTGTTAACTCCACCCCTGGTGTGATGCAGCATTATTTGGTTGCCACACACCCTTGACTTCTACATGGATTCGACCAGGTCCTGTAGACCGAGCTGTGTTTATTAAGAACGCTAGTGTCATTGCTACTCTCATTATGACTCTGTATGTGAAACTTAACATACTTAGTCAAGCCAGGATCTCTTTGCATACCCATTATGACTCTGTGTAAAACTTGACATACTCAGTGGAGCCAGGATCCATTGCTGTAACACGTTGTGACTTAATACGTTCCTAATAAGCATTAGCATATCCAGTGTTGAAGTTCAGGATCTTACAATGCCAAGTTGCTTCAGTCAAGATTCTGAATGGATGACATAGAGGGAGCCCCTCATAATCTTGCGCTTGAACGCCATTGACCAGTGTAACTGCCGTGATTCAATTCCTTCCGTTTTTATTAGTTTCATTAATAATTTTGTCAGTTTCATTTTGTGTACACACTTTAAATTTATTTTTTATCCAGTTTAGTTTTAGTTTTAGTAGTTAAGAAGAATTAACAGATCACTTGATGACCAAAGAGAGACTTAATTCACCTTAGTGACGCAAACGTCTAGCAACACAAAATTAAACCATGCCAAGATTGATTAGATTGTAAAAATATACAAATATATGCCAAACTGAAGCAGTCATGTATTTTTACACCATAAATCTACACAAGTTGCGCTTACATTATCATATTCAAAAAGCACTAGACTAAATGATAAATGTGTTTTGTGATATTTAATTTGAAAATAAATGTAATTTATAACTTAGATGTCTTTCATCTTGTTTAACCATCATCATGATACTGTAACTGTCCTGTTTTGCTCACTTTCGTTGCGCATTACAGCCATTTGTGCTACAGCTGAAGTGAATGACAGCTTAGGGAGTGCTCATTGCTCACTTTCTGTATCCTATATATTTTATTTCACAAATTTTACTTTTAATGCTTCTGTAAAGGACCAGCAGCCACGTAGGGCCTATAGGCTGCAGAGTTTAAGGAGATACAATCACATTTAACAGTAAAGGCATACTTAAATATGTTCTTTTTTTATTTGTGAAGAATTATAAGCATGTAGTTTATGCACATTTTCTTTCAGTTAGTTTTATGAAAACATGTTAGTTGGAAGAGGACTGTCTGAGATTTACGTGACAGTTTCCTGGAAACTGTTTCCGCCCTTTTTCCGAACTTTATGTTTGCATATCATGCACAACCAAGAGTTTATTAAATAGAGGTCAATGGTGCGATGAGCAGAAAATATATAAAATGGAATTTTATGTATTTTGAAATATTAAAAAAAATAAATAACTTAAAAATGCATTTTTGAAATTTAATTTTGGGTTTCATTTGGGTGTGGGTGTAGGTCTATACTTTTTGTAATGCAAAAAATTATTTACATGATAAAAGAAAATATTCTGGACTCTGGACAAAATTGCGGATGTTCTCTCATTTAAACAACCCTCAAAATAAAGTGCTATGTCACTTGAAAGAGGTAGAAATAACAATTAACTTAAAGTGCAGAGGCCTGTACCATGAAGCCGGATTAGCTGGCTAGCCAGTTTCATTTTCGTTTGCGTCAATCCTGGGTTTTAGGTGCATGAAAGTGGCTTGGCTTTTAGCTGCGTTCATTGTCATAGTAACTTACATTCTACAGCTAACCTGTTCCGGGGCAGGTTATATTCTGGGTTAGAAATCTCAAACTTAAATCAGATCAATGAGATGTGAGCAAAGTGACACATTTGACACAAAAAAGTTCTTCTCTTATTCCAAGTTCACAAAGCAATTTTAGTTCATCAGTTGTTTTAAATCATTTATTTTTAAATGAATAAATGAATACAGATCATATGTGTGGAGTCAGATTGATCTCAATAATAATTAACACAGACATGATGCACACATGCGTAACCCAATTCACATTCTTGAAACCTAATTCACAAGCATGAAAAAAAAAAAAATAAAGTCCACCCTGGTCAAAACCACCCTTGTGGAATCGGCAGACTAACCGGTCGGTCGTCGTTCCGAGCTGAGTTTGCAGAATTCATGTGCATATACATTTTTATTTTTCAGACAGCAGTTTATAATCTGAGACAAATGCAGGGTGGTGGTTAATAGATTTGTGAAAGGTTTTGTAAGAACAGGAACATTATGGAAATTGGGAAAGGTGTTATATATATATTAAATAAAACATTCTGCATGACAAATTAAAAATAAAAAATTGAATTCAATTAAAAATAACATTTTAAACTTTCATTTACACAAGCCAATAAAAACAACAGTGGATAAAAAAAGAAGCTGTCTTTGGATGCAAATATAGATTCACAGAAAAAAAAATTATTCATCATAGCTTGTACATAAAGATGTCACATACACAATATCATCTTGGCACTTTATATAATTCATCTGCTTTCAACAAGTTACTTCCTAAAAAGGTCAAATCAGGATGCATAAGCCATAATACATTTGCTCTATTAAATGCTATTCAGAGATACAAACAAACATGTCAAGTGGAAAAAAGAACAGAGACATGAAACTGCTCACAGAGTTAGCTTTAAATTGTGTGTTTTAGACTCACAGATGTTTATTGAACATTTAAACATACACTACCTGGACAAAAAAGCCTTTAGCTTTGAGTACAGTGTACATTTTGTCATGGCATTGTTTTAACCACCTTATACAAATCACAGTATTTATTTCCATTAATATTTCCATCAATATTTTCATTCAGTTTTGGCCAAGATCTTGTATTGACAATAGGAGAGTCAAACCACTTTGTAAAGACTACAGCACATCCTAAAGACTTTCAGTGGAGTAAATCTCAGGACTCTGTGGTGGCCAGTTCATATGTGAAAATCATTGTTATGTATGGCATCATCATCCTGAAATATGACTATGAGACACATCTTCCAACATGATTGTTTAAGAAAAAAAAGCTACACATTGCATATTGTTTTCAACTGTATAACATGCAAGAAACATTAACCACTGCAATAATGACCCAATCATAAACTCAAGTATTTGCTTGTTTAAATTCAACTGATAACTTTTTTCTTTTGCCCAGGCAGTGTATTTTTAAAGTCTCTTTAAAAAGTCCTGTCACTCGAAGTGTGTCACATCCTGAAGATCCCTGCTACATCCTGACTACAGTCTTCTCCATATTCTGTGGTTTCACTCTGAGAAAAGATTAAAAAACTTTTGCCATAATATGTCAAACATATGAATGCAACATAGACAATATAAAAGGTTAAAACTGGAAGAGAAAAAATTATGGAAGGAAAAGATTATGTAAGTGAGATTAGCCATGAAAATCTCAAAAAAAGGCAGGTGGCACAGTGGATCAGTAAGAAGCACCGTTGACTGGAAAATAGGCCTTTCTGTCTAGAGTTTGCATGTTCTCTGTGTCTACATGAATTGGACACTGTAAAATCACCTTTAGGTGTGAATTTGTGTGTGTGTCTGTGTGTGATCTGTGTACCTCGAGCACCCCATGACTCTTCAGAGGATAAAGCAGGTTGGAAAATGGATGGAATGGAAAAAAAGAAGAGGACTTTACTGGGCAAATCTTACAAAGGCCTGCTGTATGTCTCATGATGGTAGGTCTGGATTTCATTGACAAACAAAAGTGAAGATTTCAATCTGCAGGCCAGCACCACATCATTTGACACTGGAAATTTCATGACTTTTCCAGTCATTCATCATTACTGGATAAAACTTTAATACATCGATATATACAGATATAGCTGTTTACTGTAGAAAGATTTGACAAAAATTACATTTTCATTTTCAGGTTTATAAATTCCTGTTATTTTGTGTGATAGATTTACCCTTTACTCTTGCACCATGGTATTCTCCAGACTTTAGTCATTACGGTGCTCCTGAGTGGAGTACAGCCTCTGATGTACAGTAATGGTGTAATGACTGCATTGAGACGTGCCAAAATGCGCAGAGGGTCTGTGCCATCATTTCTGAACATATAGCATGAAGTTCTCGTAAAATTACACGAAATAACATGAAGAAAAAGGGGCAACCACGCGATTAGAAAACACACGGCTACTATTACTATGAGATAAATGGATGCGCGTTTATTGTCGCGTTCCTCGCTCGGGGGTTCGCGTTCTAGCTGAAATTTGGCGATCATGAACAGCCTGACGTTCAACCCAATCATAATAATGACGGTGAAAATGTTCCCCACAAAAGCAGCAAGGAACGTCACTCTTATAGCAACCCCTAAAGGCACCAAATTATTAATAGCCGCTATTAGAAAACCATAAACCCAGTAGATCAGAATCACCAGCAGGGTTCTGTTTCGCGTCAAGCGCTGCGAGTATTTCAAAGGCGCTGTGACCGCGTGATAGCGGTCCGCTTGCGCGGCCAGAATCGCCATATAGGACAGACCCAGAAAAGTAAGAGCAATGTAATAAGTGCGAGTCGGGGAATCATAATAATCACGTACATCCATAACTCCATTATAATAATACGAGACGCCTGAGCCGATGTCACTGAGACACGTGCTGAGCATGTACATGAAGCGATTCTCGTTGCGCAGGGCTCTGTTCATCAGGATGGCGATAAACACGGACGCGTTGACGAAAATTATGGCGGTGGCGTGAAATACATTGAAGAGAAACAAAAGCACGTTTTCGAAACTAGTAAGAGGCAGCACGGTGCCGAGACCCGCACTACTCTCTGAAATATTCATGAGTGACAAGAATATCAGTAAATGCACTCATAAGAGAGCACAATCATTGAATATAATACTGTATGAATGAAAGCTGATGATGAGAGCGCGCAAGTGAACGCAGACACGCGTGCGGGGCGTTTTTAAAATGAAGAGGACTGTCTGAGATTCACGTGGCAGGTTCATGTAAACTGTGTTCAAGCTTTTTTTTTTTTTTTCCAAGTAGTGCTCACTGCAGAGCCAAATGACATCTAGCTCCCCCTCTCTGGATGTAATGGGTGGGGTTTGACATAGTCCAGCTCCACCTCTGTGGACCTAATTGGTGGAGTTATGTTTTGGATAGAGACAGAGCGGATTTAGGCCACGCCCACACCTGTATTACAAAGTCAGTGGAAATGGTTGAATTGTTTTTCTCCTGATGGGCGAGTTTTTCAGATTATGGCGCGTGTCGCTCTGTTTCTATTGGCTAAGGGGTATAGTGAGGGTGTAGTTGGGGTGTCTAGTTCCACTCAATTACATCCAGCGAGGGGGAGCTGGACGTCAAGCTCCACCCACTGGCTCTGCAGTGAGCTCCTATCTAAATGTTCATATCATGTATAACCAAGAGTTTATTAAGCAGCATAGTAATCAATGGTGTGAGTTGACAACATATAAAAGGAAATTCTATATACTTTGAAATATAAAAATAAATAAATAATCACTTAAATACACCTGTTTTGCATTTTTGACATTTCTAAATTAAATCCATTTTTAGGGGCACAACTGTATAGATGGCATATTTTTAGGTAAAAAAAAAAAACCCTGAAAATAAAATAAAAAAAAAAATGGGTAAACTCAGCTAAATTTAAGGTTTAAGGAAAGTGTTTGGGTTTCTATTTTTTTCTAACTTACAAAGCAGCACATCATAAGACTTTCATGTGGGGTTGAAGGAATACAGACATACAGTAAATATCAAGTGCAACTTACAAACATCGCACCAATTTTATGATTTCATGTGTGTATACGTTTTTATCATATTTATTTATGATTTCAGAAAGCAGTTTATAATCTGATGTAAAGGTCAACAGGTTTATGAAAGTTTTTGGATGAAAAGGAACATTAAGGAAATTGGGAAAGGAGTTACAGGCCCATATTAAATAATAAAACTCTTTGCGCTACAAATTAAATAAAAATAAAAAGTGTTCATTTAAAAATAACATTTTAAACGACTGTTAAACTTTAATTTACACAAGCCATTAGAAACAACAATGGGTAAAAAGGAAGTTGTCTTTGGATACAAATATAGATTAACAGAAAAAAATAACTCTTGTACTTACATATTTTGCATACACAATATCATTTTGGCACTTTAAGTCATCTAAGGTCAAATTAAGATGCATAAGCAATAATATATTTGCTCTATTAAAGGATATTTCAAGGTACAAACAAACACATCAAGTGGAAAAAAATAACAGACATGAAACTGCTAACAGAGTTAGCTTTAAATGGTGTGTTTCTGATTCACAGATGTTTACTGAATATTTAAACATACACTACCTGGCCCAAAAAAAAAGTTATTGCACACACTAATAATTTGTTGGAGATCATTTAGCTTTGAGGCGATGTTGTGGCATTGTTTTAACAACTTTATGCAACATTGCATTTATTTCCATCAGGAGGTTCGTTAATTTGTGGTCAAGATCTTGTACTGACAATGAGAAAATCAAACCACTCTGTAAAGAACCACTCATGTTCCCAAAACCATTCTTTCACAGTTTGAGCCCAATAAATCCTGGCATCATCATTCTGAAATATGCCCATGAGTCTTCAAACATGGTTGTTTAAGAAATAATAAGCTTTACACATTAGACCAGTATTGTTGTCAACCATATAACATGCCAGAAACATACAAATCACTGCAAAAAAAAAAAAAAAAAAAAAAAAAAAAATCCAATCATAAAATCTTAAGCATTTGCTTATTTAAACCCAAGTGGTGACTTTTTCTTTTGCCCAGACAATGTATTTTTAAAGTCCTGTCACTTAAAGTTTGTCACATCCTGAAGATCCCTGCTACATCCTTTCAACAGTCTTCTCCATATTCTGTGGTTTCACTCTGAGAAAAGATTAAAGAACTTTTGCCATAATATGTTAAACATATGAGTACAGCAGAGAAAATATAAAAAGGGTAAATCAGGAAGAGAAGAACTACAGGAGGAAATATATCTGTGAGTGAGATTAGTCAGAAAAACCAGGAAAAAAAGCAAGTGACACAGTGAGTAGCACAGCTAGTGGCCTTTCTGTCTAGACTCTAGAGTTTGCAATTCAAAGACATAGGTGAATTGGACTCTGTACAATTTGTGTGTGTCTGTCTGTGAGCTGTTCAGGGTGTACCACGACTGTGGCCCGAGATGCTGGGACAGGCTACAGCCCTCTGTGAACCTTCAGAGGATAAAGCGGGTTGGAAAATGGATGGATGAATGGAAAAAAGAAGACGACTTTACTGGACAAAACCAACAAAGGCCTCCTGTATGTCTCATGTTGGTAGGTCTGGATTTCACTGACTAACAAAGCAGACGAGCACCACATCATTTGACTAGACAATTTCATGACTTTTCCAGTCATCATTACTGGATAAGGATTTCATGTATCAATATTTACAGATATAGCTGTAGAAAGACTTGACAAATATTTTCAGATTTTCTGTGAGAAGGTGCATGTGTGAGTGTGTGATAGATTTACCCTTTACTCTTGTAGCATGGTATTCTCCAGACTTTAATCATTAAGGTGCTCCTGAGTGGAGTACAGCCTCTGATGTACAGTAATGGTGTAATGACAGCATTGAGACGCGCCAAAACGCGCAGAGGGTCTGTGCCCTCATTTTTGAACAAATAGCATGGAGAACCCGTAAAATTACACACAAAAACATGAAGAAAAAGGGGCAACCACGCGATTAGAAAACACACGGCCACTATTACTATGAGATAAATGGATGCGCGTTTATTGTCGCGTTCTTCACTCGGGGGTTCGCGTTCTAGCTGAAATTTGGCGATGAAGAACAGCCTGACGTTCAACCCAATCATAATAATAACAGAGAAAATGTTCCCTACAAAAGCTACAAAGAACGTCACTCTTTTTGCCACCCCCATAGGCACTAAATTATTAATAGCCGCTATTAGAAAACCATAAACCCAGTAGGCCAGAATCACCAGCAGGGTTCTGTTTCGCGTCAAGCGCTGCGAGTATTTCAAAGGCACTGTGACCGCGTGATAGCGGTCCGCTTGCGCGGCCAGAATCGCCATATAGGACAGACCCAGAAAAGTGAGAGCGATGTAGTAAGTGCGAGTCGGGGAATCGTAATAATCGCGTACATCCATAACTCCAACATAATAATACGAGACGCCTGAGCCGATGTCACTGAGACACGTGCTGAGCATGTACATGAAGCGATTCTCGTTGCGCAGAGTTCTGTTCGTCACAATGGAGACAAACACGGACACGTTAATAAAAATGATGGTGGTGGCGAGAATTATATTAACGAGAAACAAAAGCACGTTCTCGAAACTAGTAAGAGGCAACACGGTGCCGAGACCCACACTACTCTCTGAAATGTTCATGAGTGACGAGAATATCAGTAAATACACTCATAAGAGAGCACAATCATTGAATATAATACTGTATGAATGAAAGCTGATGATGAGAGCGCGCAAATGAACGAAGACACGCGTGCGGGGCGTTTTTAAAATGAAGAGGACTCTCTGAGATTCACGTGGCAGGTTCATGTAAACTGTTTTCAAGCTTTTTTTTTTCCCAAGTAGTGCTCACTGCAGAGCCAAATGACATCTAGCTCCCCCTCTCTGGATGTAATGGGTGGGGTTTGACATAGTCCAGCTCCTCCTCTGTGGACCTAATTGGTGGAGTTATGTTTTGGATAGAGACAGAGCGGATTTAGGCCACGCCCACATCTGTATTACAAAGTCAGTGGAAATGGTTGAATTGTTTTTCTCCTGATGGGCGAGTTTTTCAGATTATGGTGCGTGTCGCTCTGTTTCTATTGGCCAAGGGGTATAGTGAGGGTGTAGTTGGGGTGTCTAGTTCCACTCAATTACATCCAGCGAGGGGGAGCTGGACGTCAAGCTCCACCCACTGGCTCTGCAGTGAGCTCCTATCTAAATGTTCATATCATGTATAACCAAGAGTTTATTAAGCAGCATAGTAATCAATGGTGTGATGAGTTGACAACATATAAAAGGAAATTCTATATACTTTGAAATATAAAAATAAATAAATAATCACTTAAATACACCTGTTTTGCATTTTTGACATTTCTAAATTAAATCCATTTTTAGGGGCACAACTGTATAGATGGCATATTTTTAGGTAAAAAAAAAAAAAACCCTGAAAATAAAATAAAAAAATGCATAAGCTCAGGTGAATTTAAGGTTTAAGGAAAGTATTTGGGTTTCTATTTTTTGCTAACTTACAAAGCAGCACATCATAAGACTTTCATGTGGGGTTGAAGGAATACAGACATACAGTAAATATCAAGTGCAACTTACAAACATCGCACCAATTTTATGATTTCATGTGTGTATACGTTTTTATCTTTGAGTTATTTATTTATGATTTCAGAAAGCAGTTTATAATCTGATGTAAAGCTCAACAGGTTTATGAAAGTTTTTGGATGAAAAGGAACATTAAGGAAATTGGGAAAGGAGTTACAGGCCCATATTAAATCATAAAACTCTTTGCGCTACAAATTAAATAAAAAATAAAAAGTGTTCAATTAAAAATAACATTTTAAACGATTGTTAAACTTTAATTTACACAAGCCATTAGAAACAACAATGGGTAAAAAGGAAGTTGTCTTTGGATACAAATATAGATTAACAGAAAAAAATAACTCTTGTACTTACAGATTTTGCATACACAATATCATTTTGGCACTTTAAGTCATCTAAGGTCAAATTAAGATGCATAAGCAATAATATATTTGCTCTATTAAAGGATATTTCAAGGTACAAACAAACACATCAAGTGGAAAAAAATAACAGACATGAAACTGCTCATAGAGTTAGCTTTAAATGGTGTGTTTTTGATTCACAGATGTTTACTGAATATTTAAACATACACTACCTGGCCCAAAAAAAAAAAAAAGTTATTGTACACACTAATAATTTGTTGGAGATCATTTAGCTTTGAGGCAATGTTGTGGCATTGTTTTAACAACTTTATGCAACATTGCATTTATTTCCATCAGGAGGTTCGTTAATTTGTGGCCAAGATCTTGTACTGACAATGAGAAAATCAAACCACTCTGTAAGGAACCACTCATGTTCCCAAAATCATTCTTTCACAGTTTGAGCCCAATAAATCCTGGCATCATCATTCTGAAATATGCCCATGAGTCTTCAAACATGGTTGTTTAAGAAATAATAAGCTTTACACATTAGACCAGTATTGTTGTCAACCATATAACATGCCAGAAACATACAAATCACTGCAAAAAAATAAAAATAAAATAAAAAATCCAATCATAAAATCTTAAGCATTTGCTTATTTAAACCCAAGTGGTGACTTTTTTCTTTTGCCCAGTGTATTTTTAAAGTCCTGTCACTTGAAGTTTGTCACATCCTGAAGCTCCCTGCTATATCCTTTCAACAGTCTTCTCCATATTCTGTGGTTTAACTCTGAGAAAAGATTAAAGAACGTTTGCCATAATATGTCAAACATATGAGTGCAGCAGAGAAAATATAAAAAGGGTAAACCAGGAAGAGAAGAATTACAGGATGAAATATATCTATGAGTGAAATTAGTCAGAAAAATCAGGAAAAAAGTGAGTGACAGTGAGTAGCACAGCTAGTGGCCTTTCTGTCTAGACTCTAGAGTTTGTAATTCAAAGACATAGGTGAATTGGACTATTGGACAATTTGAAGATGACTTTACTGGACAAAGCCAACAAAGGCCTGCTGTATGTCTCATGTTGGTAGCTCTGGATTTCACTGACTAACAAAGCAGACGAGCACCACAACATTTGACTCTAGAAAATTTCATGACTTTTCCGGTCATATCATTTCGTGTATCAATATTTACAGATATAGCTGTAGAAAGACTTGACAAATATTTTCAGATTTTCTATGAGAAGGTGCATGCGTGAGTGTGTGATAGATTTACCCTTTACTCTTGTAGCATGGTATTCTCCAGACTTTAATCATTAAGGTGCTCCTGAGTGGAGTACAGCCTCTGATGTACAGTAATGGTGTGATGACAGCATTGAGACGCGCCAAAATGCGCAGAGGGTCTGTGCCCTCATTTTTGAACGTATAGCATGAAGACCCCGTAAAATTACACACAATAACATGAAGAAAAAGGGGAAACCACGCTATTAGAAAACACACGGCCACTATTACTATGAGATAAATGGATGCGCGTTTATTGTCGCGTTCCTCGCTCGGGGGTTCGCGTTCTAGCTGAAATTTGGCGATGAAGAACAGCCTGACGTTCAACCCAATCATAATAACAACGGTAAAAATGTTCCCCACAAAAGCTGCAAAGAATGTCACTCTTTTTGCCACCCCCATAGGCACTAAATTATTAACAGCCACTATTAGAAAACCATACACCCAGTAGATCAGAATCACCAGCAGGGTTCTGTTTCGCGTCAAGCGCTGCGAGTATTTCAAAGGCGCCGTGACCGCATGGTATCGGTCCGCCTGCGCGGCCAGAATCGCCATATAGGACAGACCCAGAAAAGTGAGAGCGATGTAGTAAGTGCGAGTCGGGGAATCATAATAATCGCGTACATCCATAACTCCAACATAATAATACGAGACGCCCGTGCAGATGTCACTGAGACACGTGCTGAGCATGTACATGAAGCGATTCTCGTTGCGCAGAGTTCTGTTTGTCACAATGGAGACAAACACAGACGCGTTAATAAAAATGATGGTGGTGGCGAGAATTATATTAAAGAGAAACAAAAGCACGTTCTCGAAACTAGTAAGAGGCAGCACGGTGCCGAGATCCACACTACTCTCTGAAATATTCATGAGTGGCGAGAGTATCAGTAAATGCACACGTAGGAGAGCACAACCATTGATGATAATACTGTATGAATTAAAGCTGATGATGAGAGCGCGGGAGTGAACTGAGGCACACTTGCGGAGCGTTTTTAAAAGGAGGAGGACTGTCAGATTCACGTGGCAGGTTCCTGGAAACAGTTTTCAGACCTTTTCTCCCCCTAACTAAATGTTTGCATATCATGCATAACCAAGAGTTTATCAAACAGTATAGGGATCAATGGTGTGATGAGTTGACAATATATAAAATGTTGTATATATTTTAAAACAGAAAATGCACAAAAAAGAAAAAAAGAACGAAATAAATCACTTTAATACTCCTGTTTTGCATTTTTGAAATGTGTTAATTAAATCCTTTTTGTGGGGGCACAACTGTATGGGTGGCATAGTTTTAGGTAGGAAAAAAAAAACAAAAAAAAAAAAAACAATGAAAGTGTACACAAACTTGTGTACACTCAGGTGTATTTAAGGTTCATGGAAAGTATTTGTATTTTTATTTTTACTAACTCAAAACAGCACATAGAAGACTTTCATGTAGGGTTAAAGAAATACAGTCATACAGTAAACAAAAAGTGCAACTTAAACATTACACTACATTTTCATGTGCATATACATTTTTATTTTTTAGTTATTTATGATTTCAGAAAGCAGTTTATAATCTGAGGCAAATGCAGGGCGGTGGTCAACAGGAACATTATGGAAATTGGGAAAGGTGTTATGTATTAAAAAAGAAGATTTAAAAAAATGTAAAAAAAAAAAAAAAAAAGATCAATTAAAAATAAAATTTTAAACGATTATCAAACTTTCATTTACACATAAAAGTAACAGTGAATCAAAAAAGGAAGTTGTTTTTGGACACATATATAGATTCACAGAAAAAAATCATTCATCACTCATAGCTTGTCACATACACAATATCATCTTGGCACTTCATCTGCTTTCAACAAGTTCATTCCTAAGAGGATAAATTAAGATCAGTGTTGGGCAAGTTACTCTAAAAATGTAATTAAATTACTGATTACTGATTACTCCTTTGAAAAGTAATCAAGTTACTCTTCTGATTACTTTATTTAAAAAGTAATTAGTTACATTACTCGTTACGTTACTTTTTTTCCCTGCACATCCACGAAATTTACGTGAAATAGTGAACTTGTGTGTTGTCTACCATCCCAGCATAAACGCTCCGATAAAATATTTGTTATTAAAGCATCAACATTCACAAACCGCTGTTATTTTAACTAAAAGCAATAGGCTGCTGCCTGCGTGGTTGCAGAATGCACGGCATTTCGAGCGGTGAGTGGATTCTCTGACCATTGCATTTCAGAAATCAACATTGTTCAACGTTGCAAACACGTTATAAGTAGAAACTCTGCCTATGCTTACGCCTGTTAATCGTTTTTGTTTTATATAGTTGTTCTTGTTGCTTTTGTGCAATACATGATTAGCATTTAATTTGTTTTAGATATTTTATGTTGAGACAGTTCTATTTTGCGGGAGTCCCGCAAATCATTTTATTCTATCGCATCCCGCACAGACATGAGTCTCTGCCCGCCCGCGCCCGCACTCGCCCATCGAGTCTTGTACCGCGCAGGTCTTGTACTCTCTGTTCGTCGAGTCCAGTGCCAGTGGATTAGAGACCACTCTCGCTGGACTCGACGCAACAGAGAGCGGCGCGGTACGACAACAGAAGCTGGTCCGTTGCTCTCCGCACCCGGCACGTTCACAATAGGTTTTAATGTGCCGTGCTGCCCTTTCAGAGGTTTTAAATTAGATATGAAGTTTTTCACCGTTGAAAAGGATTTCTTCCCCTCTAATTGACAACGTGCAATAATGTTCTTGCCTTTGACAGAAATAAACTAAAAATAATTATTGTATTTCCAGCTACAGAACGTGTGCTTTCCTCTCTCCATGCTGACTATGTTTTCATTGGTAGTATCCGCCTCACGGGCGCTTTCCAGTCAAAGCTGTTCTCAGGTAAAGGACGTTGCGTGTGCTAGCCAACACCCTTTTTACAATTTACATGATAAATCACATTCTGTCGGCAATGATGTAACGCAGCGGTAACGCATGTTTGTAACTATACTCTAATTACTCATTTGGAAATTATAACGCGTTAAATTACTCCGTTACTAAAAAAATAAACAAATTACAGTAACGCGTTACAAAGTAAACCCCTCTCCAAACTGCTAATTTAGCTTTAAATTGTGTGTTTTAGATTCACAGATGTTTACTGAATATTTAAACATACACTACCTGGCCATAAAAAAGAAAAAAAAAAGTTATTGCACACACAAATAATTTGTTGGAGATCATTTAGCTTTGAGGCAATGTTGTGGCATTGCTTTAACAACCTTATGCAACATCACAACATTCATTTCCATCAGAGGGTAATTAATTTGTGGTCAAGATCTTGTATTGACAATGAGAAAATCAAACCACTCTGTAAAGAACCACTCATGTTCCCAAAACCATTCTTTCACAGTTTGAGCCCAATGAATCCTGGCATCATCATTCTGAAATATTACCATGAGACAAGTCTTCAAACATGGTTGTTTAAGAACTAAAAAGCTATACACATTAGACAAGTATTGTTGTCAACCATATAACATGCCAGAAACACACTAATCACAGCAATAATGTTCCAATCATAAAATCTTAAGCATTTGCTTATTTAAACCCAAATGGTGATTTTTTCTTTTGCCCAGACAGTGTATTTTTAAAGTCCTGTCACTCGAAGTGTGTCACATCCTGAAGATCCCTGCTACATCCTTTCTACAGTCTTCTCCATATTCTGTGGTTTCACTCTGAGAAAAGATTAAAGAACTTTTGCCATAATATGTCAATCAGGAAAAGAAGAATTGCAGGAGGAAATATATCTATGAGTGAGATTAGTCAGAAAAATCAGGAAAAAAGCAAGTGACACAGTGAGTAGCACAGCTAGTGGCCTTTCTCTCTAGAGTTTGCAATTCAAAGACATAGGTGAATTGGACTCTGTACAATTTGTGTGTGTCTGTCTGTGATCTGTTCAGGGTGTACCACGACTGTGGCCCGAGATGCTGGGACAGGCTACAGCCGTCCATGAACCTTCAGAGGATAAAGCTGGTTGGAATATGGATGGATGAATGGAAAAAAGAAGATGACTTCACTGGACAAAACCAACAAAGGCCTGCTGTATGTCTCACATTGGTAGGTCTAGATTTTACTGACTAACAAAGCAGAGGTGCACCAAATCATTTGACCCTAGAAAACTTCATGACTTTTCCGGTCATCACCACTGGATAAGGATTTCATGTATCAGTATTTACAGATATAACTGTTTACTGTAGAAAGACTTGACAAATATTTTCAGATTTTCTATGAGAAGGTGCATGTGTGAGTGTGTGATAGATTTACCCTTTACTCTTGTAGCATGGTATTCTCCAGACTTTAATCATTAAGGTGCTCTTAAGTGCAGCACACCCTCTGATGTACAGTAATGGTGTGATGACAGCATTGAGACGTGCCAAAATGCGCAGAGGGTCTGTGCCATCATTTTTGAACGTACAGCATGAACACCCCGTAAAGTTACACACAATAACATGAAGAAAAAGGGGCAACCACGCGATCAGAAAACACACGGCCACTATTACGATGAGATAAATGGACGCGCGTTTGTTGTCGCGTTCTTCACTCGGGGGTTCGCGTTCTAGCTGAAATTTGGCGATGAAGAACAGCCTGACGTTCAACCCAATCATAATAATGACGGTGAAAATGTTCGCCACAAAAGCACCAAAGCTCGTCACTCTTTTAGCAACCGCCATAGGCACCAAATTATTAACAGCCACTATTAGAAAAGCATACACCCAGTAGGCCAGAATCACCAGCAGGGTTCTGTTTCGCGTCATGCGCTGAGAGTATCTGAAGGGAGCGACGACCGCATGGTATCGGTCTGCTTGCGCGGCCAGAATCGCCATATAGGACAAACCCAGAAAAATGAGAGCGATGTAGTAAGTGTGAGTCGGGGAATCATAATAATCGCGTACATCCATAACTCCAACATAATAAAACGAGACGCCCGTGCAGAAGTCACTGAGACACGTGCTGAGCATGTACATGAAGCGATTCTCGTTGCGCAGGGATCTGTTCATCAGGATGGAGACAAACACGGACGCATTAATAAAAATGATGGTGGTGGCGAGAATTATATTAAAGAGAAACAAAAGCACGTTCTCGAAACTCGTAAGAGGCAGCACTGTGCCGAGACCCACACTACTCTCTGAAATATTCATGAGTGGTGAGAGTATCAGTAAATGCACACGTAGGAGAGCACAACCATTAATGAAAATACTGTATGAATGAAGCTGGTGATGAGAGCGCGGGAGTGAACTGAGACACGCTTCCGGGGCGTTTTTAAAAGGAGGACTGTCAGATTCACGTGGCGGGTTCCTGGAAACTGTTTTCATACCTTTTCTTCCCCTAACTAAATGTTTGGATATCATACATAACCAAGAGTTTATCAAACAGTATAGGGGTCAATGGTGTGATGAGTTGACAATATATAAAAGGTTATAATATATAAAAAGTTTGTTGTATATATTTTAAAACATAAAATACACAAAAAAGAAAAGAAGAACGAATTAAATCACTTTAATACTCCTGTTTTGCATTTTTGAAATGTGTAAATTAAATCCTTTTTGTGGGGACACAACTGTATAGGTGGAATATTAGGACAAAAAACGAACAAACAAACAAAAAACAAAACAAACAAAAAAAAAACAATAACTATGAAATAGTTTTTTTAATTAAACTTGTGTACACTCAGGTGTATTTAATGTTCATGGAAAGTATTTTTATATATTTTATTTTTACTAACTCAAAGCAGCACATAGAAGACTTTCATGTAGCCTCGAAGGAATACAGACATACTATAAATAAGAAGTGCAACTTAAACCTTGCACTACATTTTCACGTGCATATACATTTTTATTTTTGAGTTACTGTGATTTCAGAAAGCAGTTTATAATCTGGCAGATGCAGGGCAGTGGTCAACAGGAACATTCTGGAAATTGGGAAAGGTGTAATGTTAAATAATAAGCATATGTGTATGACAAATATAAAAAAGGTGATCAATTAAAAATAACATTTTAAACGATTATCAGACTTTCATTTACACAAGCCAATAAAAGTAACAGTGAATAAAAAAAGGAAGTTGTTTTTGGACATATATAGATTCACAGAAAAAAATCTTTCATCACTCATAGCTTGTCACATACACAATATTATTTTGGCACTTTATATAATTCATCTGCTTTTAACAAGTTCATTCCTAAGAGGATAAATTAAGATGCATAAGCAATAATACATATGCACTTTTAAATGATATTTCAAGATACAAACAGACATGTCAAATGGAAAAAAGGACAGGGACACGAAACTGCTAATAGAGTTAGCTTTAAATGGTGTGTTTTAGATTCACAGATGAATATTTAAACATACACTACCTGGCCAAAAAAAAAAAAATAAAAGTTATTGCACACACTAATAATTTGTTGGAGATCATTTAGCTTTGAGGCAATGTTGTGGCATTGCTTTAACAACCTTATGCAACATTACAACATTTATTTCCATCAGAGGGTAATTAATTTGTGGTCAAGGTCTTGTATTGACAATGAGAAAATCAAACCACTTTGTAAAGAACCACTCATGTTCCCAAAACCATTCTTTCACAGCTTGAGCCTAATGAATCCTGGCATCATCATTCTGAAATATTACCATGAGACAAGTCTTCAAACATGGTTGTTTAAGAACTAAAAAGCTTTACACATTAGACAAGTATTGTTGTCAACCATATAACATGCCAGAAACACACTAATCACCGCAATAATGTTCCAATCATAAAATCTTAAGCATTTGCTTACTTAAACCCAAATGGTGACTTTTTTTTTTGCCCAGATAGTGTATTTTTAAAGTCTTGTCACTCGAAGTGTGTCACATCCTGAAGATCCCTGCTACATCCTTTCTACAGTCTTCTCCATATTCTGTGGTTTCACTCTGAGAACAGATTAAAGAACGTTTGCCATAATATGTCAAACATACGAGTGCAACAGAGAAAATATAAAAAGGGGAAATCAGGAAAAGAAGAATTACAGGAGGAAATGTATCTATGAGTGAAATTAGTCAGAAAAAACAGGAAAAAAAGCGAGTGACACAGTGAGTAGCACAGCTAGTGGCCTTTCTGTCTAGACTCTAGAGTTTGCAATTCAAAGACATAGGTGAATTGGACTCTGGACAGTTTGTGTGTGTCTGTCTGTGAGCTGTTCAGGGTGTACCCCGACTGTGGCCCGAGATGCTGGGACAGGCTACAGCCCTCCATGAACCTTCAGAGGATAAAGCTGGTTGGAAAATGGATGGATGAATGGAAAAAAGAAGAGGACTTTACTGGAAAAAACCAGGCCTGCTTTATGTCTCACACTGGTAGGTCTAGATTTTACTGACAAAGCAGAGGTGCACCAAATCATTTGACCCTAGAAAACTTCATGACTTTTCCGGTCATCATCACTGGATAAGGTTTTCATGTACCAATATTTACAGATATAACTGTTTACTGTAAAAAGACTTGACAAATATTTTCAGATTTTCTATGGGTAGGTGCATGTGTGAGTGTGTGATGGATTTACCCTTTACTCTTGTAGCATGGTATTCTCCAGACTTTAATTATTAAGGTGCTCTTGAGTGGAGTACAGCCTCTGATGTACAGTAATGGTGTGATGACTGCATTGAGACGTGCCAAAATGCGCAGAGGGTCTGTGCCCTCATTTTTGAACGTATAGCATGAAGACCCCGTAAAATTACACACAAAAACATGAAGAAAAAGGGGCAACCACGCGATCAGAAAACACACGGCCACTATTACGATGAGATAAATGGATGCGCGTTTATTGTCGCGTTCTTCACTCGGGGGTTCGCGTTCTAGCTGAAATTTGGCGATGAAGAACAGCCTGACGTTCAACCCAATCATAATAATGACGGTGAAAATGTTCGCCACAAAAGCACCAAAGCTCGTCACTCTTTTAGCAACCGCCATAGGCACCAAATTATTAACAGCCACTGTCAGAAAAGCATACACCCAGTAGGCCAGAATCACCAGCAGGGTTCTGTTTCGCGTCATGCGCTGAGAGTATCTGAAAGGAGCGACGACCGCATGGTATCGGTCCGCCTGCGCGGCCAGAATCGCCATATAGGACAGACCCAGAAAAATGAGAGCGATGTAGTAAGTGCGAGTCGGGGAATCATAATAATCGCGTACATCCATAACTCCAACATAATAATACGAGACGCCCGTGCAGATGTCACTGAGACACGTGCTGAGCATGTACATGAAGCGATTCTCGTTGCGCAGGGATCTGTTCATCAGGATGGAGACAAACACGGACGCATTAATAAAAATGATGGTGGTGGCGAGAATTATATTAAAGAGAAACAAAAGCACGTTCTCGAAACTCGTAAGAGGCAGCACTGTGCCGAGACCCACACTACTCTCTGAAATATTCATGAGTGGCGAGAGTATCAGTAAATGCACACGTAGGAGAGCACAACCATTGATGATAATACTGCATGAATTAAAGCTGATGATGAGAGCGCGGGAGTGAACTGAGACACGCTTCCGGGGTGTTTTTAAAAGGAGGAGGACTGTCAGATTCACGTGGCAGGTTCCTGGAAACTGTTTTCAGACCTTTTCTCCCCCTAACTAAATGTTTGGATATCATGCATAACCAAGAGTTTATCAAACAGTATAGGGGTCAATGGTGTGATGAGCTGACAAATATATATAAGGTTATAATATATAAAAAGTTAGTTGTATATATTTTAAAACATAAAATACACAAAAAAGAAAAGAAGAACGAATTAAATCACTTTAATACTCCTGTTTTGCATTTTTGAAATGTGTAAATTAAATCCTTTTTGTGGGGACACAACTGTATAGGTGGCATATTAAGACAAAAACAAAACAAAACAAAACAACAACAACAAAAAAAAAAAACAATAACTGAAAATAGGTTTAATTTTTTTTAATTAAACTTGTGTACACTCAGGTGTATTTAATGTTCATGGAAAGTATTTTTATATATTTTATTTTTACTAACTCAAAGCAGCACATAGAAGACTTTCATGTAGCCTCGAAGGAATACAGACATACTATAAATAAGAAGTGCAACTTAAACCTTGCACTACATTTTCACGTGCATATACATTTTTATTTTTGAGTTACTGTGATTTCAGAAAGCAGTTTATAATCTGGCAGATGCAGGGCAGTGGTCACCAGGAACATTCTGGAAATTGGGAAAGGTGTAATGTTAAATAATAAGCATATGTGTATGACAAATATAAAAAAGGTGATCAGTTAAAAATAACATTTTAAACGATTATCAAACTTTCATTTCCACAAGCCAATAAAAATAACAGTGGATAAAAATAAGTTGTTTTTGGACACATGTATAGATTCACAGAAATTAAATCATTCATCACTCATAGCCTGTCACATACACAATATCATCTTGGCACTTTATATAATTCATCTGCTTTCAACAAGTTCGTTCCTAATTGGGTAAATTAGCAATAATACGTTTGTTCTATTAAATGCAATTTTAAGATACAAACAGACATGTCAAGTTGAAAAAAGGACAGGGACATGAAACTACATGTTAGCTTTAAATGGTGTGTTTTAGATTCACAGATGTTTACTGAATATTTAAACATACCCTACCTGGCCAAAAAAAAAAAAAAAAAAAAAAGTTATTGCATGCTAAAAGAATTGCTGTCAACCATATAACATGCTAGAAACATAATAATCACTGCAATAATGATCCAGTCATAAACTTTTTTTTAAATTTTTAATCCAAATGACCATTTTTTTCTTTCGGCCAGGCAGGGTGTTTTTAAAGTCCTGTCACTTGACGTTTGTCACATCCTGAAGATCCCTGCTACATCCTGTTTACAGTCTTCTCCATATTTTGTGAGTTCACTCTGAGAAAAGATTAAACAACTTTTGCCAGAATATCTCAAACACAGGAGTGCAACAGAGGAAATATAAAAGGTTAAATTAGGAAATACGCCTATGAGCGAGCCAGGAAAGTCAGTAAAAAGAACATTTTTTTGTGAGTGTGTGGTAGATTTACCCTCTCCTCTTGCAGCATTCGCTTCTCCAGACTTTACTTAGTAGTGTGCTCCTTAGTGCTGAACAGCCCCTGATATACAATAAAGGGGTCAGAACTGCATTCACCCTTGGGAGAATGCGCAGAGGGTCTGTGCCCTCATTTTTGAACGTATAGCATGAAGACCCCGCAAAATTACACACAATAACATGAATAAAAATTGGTAACCAAGTGATTAGAAAACACACGGCCACTATCATGATGAGGTAAACGGACGCGCGTTTGTTGTCTCGTTCCGCGCTCGGGGGTTCGCGTTCTAGCTGAAATTTAGCGATGAAGAACAGCCTGACGTTCAAGCCAATCATAATAATGACGGTGAAAATGTTCGCCACAAAAGTACCAAAGCTTGTCACTGTTTTAGCAACCCCCATAGGCACCAAATTATTAACAGCCACTATCAGAAAAGCATAAGCCCAGTAGGCCAGAATCACCAGCAGGGTTCTGTTTCGTGTCATGCGCTGCGAGTATTTGAAAGGCGCTGAGACCGCGTGGTACCGGTCCGCCTGCGCGGCCAGAATCGCCATATAGGACAGACCCAGAAAAGTGGGAACGATATGGAAAGTACGATTTGGGGAGTCATAATAATCTCGCACATCCATAACTCCAACATAATAATACGAGACGCCCGTGCAGATGTCACTGAGACACGTGCTGAGCATGTACATGAAGCGATTCTCGTTGCGCAGGGATCTGTTCATCACGATGGAGAGAAAGGCAGACGCGTTGAAAAAAACGATGGCGGTGGCGAGAATTATATTCAAGACAAACAAAAATACGTTCTCAAAACTAGTAAGAGGCAACACGGTGCCGAGACCCCTACCCTGAGAAATATTCATGAGTAGTGAGAATATCAATAAACCCAAGTGTAATGGAGCTCAGCTGTTCACGGTGATGAGAGCGTGAGTGGAAGCAGATACGCGTGCAGGGCCTTTTTAAAACGAAGAGGAGGACTGTCTCTAGAAGCAGCAGGTTTCTAGAAGCCGTTTTAACGTCTGCTTTTGAATATTAAAATGACCGCATAATCATACCCAAGAGAAAATGCAGCTCAATGCTACTAATGCAATGCATTTAAAATACAATTCAAACAAAACAAATCGACTTAATTACTTTTTTATTAATCATTATTAAAGTGTTAGCCATTTTAAACTGTCAAGGTGGTAAGTTATTTCGCTTAAAAAAAAACAGTTTAAAAGGCTTATGAGGATATTTAGGCTATAATGAATCAAAATACCATGCATGATCCACGAATGTCTTATCCACTAATTTTTAAGGTAGGAGTGGCGGCCATTTGTAATTTGAATGTACAAGACTTCCGGTGTAATCCGCTTCCAGTTATATTTAACTATAAAAAATAGTTATGCTGGGTACTGGTATTTCTTGTTGCCTTATTTCAATGATTTGTCGGAATTATAAACACAATGGTTTGTAGCGCAAATAGTTTATTATTTACTGCACTCTCTTACAGCGTTTTTCGCGCTACAAAAAAAAAAAAAAAAAAAAAAAAAAAAATAGTGCTGGGCAACGATTAATCGCATCCAAAATAAAAGTTTTTCTTTATTTAATATATGTGAGTGTACTGTGTATATTTATTATATACAAAGATACACACACACAGTATATATTTTGAATAAACACATATTATGTACGCAAAACTTGTATTTTGGATGCGATTAATCACGATTAATTGTTGCCCAGCACTAAAAAAAATATGTACAGTGTAGGCCCAAAAGCTCTTGATCAAAAACAGCACAAGAGTCTTTGACAGCAAGCAAATATAAATCTCTAGAGCAGACTATTCCCTTTTGACATTATCTGAACAATTCGTCAATGTCAAATTTCAGTCTTATGGGACTGAGTCCCAGCTACTTAAACACCCTTTAACCAGCACCAGTGTCCTCTATCTACTAAAGGCACATTACAATGCTCACCTTTAACCTAACCGTTCCGCTCTCTGTTGACTTTTCGCGTCCTGAAGATTATTTGATATTTATTTTTCACATTCTGTTCGCTACAGGTTCGGCTCTGCTAGCAGGGTCAGTGGTCATCGGCATCATGAGCACCAGAGCCCTGCGCTCCCAAAACCGCTTCATCTTCATGTTAAACACCAGCATCAGTGACACTTTAACCGGCTGCTCTGTCTTCTACCTCGGCCTGTTTGACGTCCAGGAGGGCTATCCGTCCCGGAACGGCACATATTACATTCTACCATCATTTCTAGGAGTGAACGTGTTGACGTTTGTGTTTGCACAATTTGATAGATACCTGGCTGTGTGTCACCCCTTCTTCTACAAGCGTTACATCTCGCGTGGGGTTGTGATTGGCGTCTGCGCACTCTGCTGGATTTACACATATTCAATCCTAACTGTTCAAAGTGTCGTGCCAGTTGCATTCGCCGCTCAAATGAACGCTTTTGGGGTCATAGTCCTGCAGGTGATCGTGGCCGTCAAAGTTTTGATGACCATTAAATTGTACATGATCACGAGGTATCAGCTCAGCCGAGAAGCGCCCGGCACCGACAAGGACAGCAAGAAAGAATCGCTGCGCATTATCGTTTTTGTGGTCATTTGTTTTCTCATCTTGTGGGCTCCATCTTTCGTGAACATCTCTGTAAAATATGTGACTAAGAACGGGCTGAGGTTCAAAAATGAAGCCACGAATCTTTTCGCGATCATGGCGCGATTTAACGCGCTCAGCACACCTGCGCTGTACATCTGGGGCAGTCCAGCGTTACGCGCGGCGGTCTGGAACTCCGTGTGGAGTAAAATATTCAAGAGAAGAAATACAAGGTTTATCTTTGGGTCTAATTGTACGCAGGGGACATGGTGATGGGAAAAATATGAGACGGGAGGGAGAAAAATAATGTATTTCTCTGAGAAACGTAAATTTTACTTAATTTTATTTTTTTCCCTCGGGGGAACATAAAAGCAATGAAATATGTGACCCTGGACCACAAAACCTGTCATAAGTGGCACGGGTATATTTGTAGTAATAGCCAAAAATTACCGATTTTTCTTTTATGCCAAAAATCACTAGGATATTAAGTAAAGATTATGCTCCATGAAGATATTTTGTAAAATGTAATTTTTTATCAGTAACATGCATTTCTAAGAACTTCATCTGGACAACTTTAAAGGCGATTTTCTAATTTTTTTTTTTTTTTAGATTCTTAGATTTTCTAATAGTTTGATGTCGGACAAATATTGTCCTATCCTAACAAACCATACATCAATGGAAAGCCTATTTATTCAGTTTTCAGATGATGTAATCCTTAACACCCTCTATGAGTGGTTTTCCTTCAATCTCATTTTTTTTACTCTCACCCCGTCCCTTTACGTGTTCTGTATAGTGTTATTGAATATAAAATGTTCAGATCCATACAGACACCTGTTAATAGTAGTCTAATACTTTTGTCGGTGTAGTACTATATTATAATTTAAAAAGACAGATCGGAAGTTAATGTACACTCAAAGAGTGTTCAAAAATCTAAAAATAAAAATGCCCTAATTTTTCATAATTCAATTCTGAATCTTTGGGCAATCTGTTGAGGATCTTTTTTTTCCGTGTAATTTTAGACTTCATAACTCCCCTGTATGAAACACCCTTAACATGACAAATTTTAAGGCACATTAACCAATCTGTTAAACTTTTTTTTTTGTTAATTATTTAAGTTTTGTATATCTTATATCTTACCTCACAATGCGTTTGTGTCTGTCTTTTAAAACAGGGTTGACTCTGGTCATGTGAAATCCACGAAGGGAGGAGAGAGAATCCTCAGCATCACATAGCATCAGAGAAACACGAACACAGAAGACTCTTCAACTATCTGCTTAAATACTGAAATGATCCGAGCCATCACAACAGAGCAGCTAACATATAAAATAGGTTTGACTCTGAAAGGCTTGTTGATAAAATGCCAAATTGCACGTCTTTTCACAATATGTTCTTATGTAAGTTTTATGACAAGATTCTTATCAGGATTTTTGAAGAATGTCTGAATCAAGCCTACAGGTTTAATTTTTATGAAGCAACTTATTTTATACGGTTGATCATGACCTTGTTCATAAACACAATCTTTATAAAACATTTTTCACTGCCGCACAACTAGGGCTGACTGTTTTTTTTTTAAAGGGACGGATCACCCAACAATGAAAATGAATTTATCATTTACTCACCCTTGTGACGTTCCAATGCCCTATGCCATTTTTTCTTAATAATAAAAGTCCCTCTTGCGCTTGTCCATACCGTAGCGAATAGCGACCACCATTAAGCTTTTTTTAAAAAAAAACATTACAGAATGGTCTCATGTAACACGTGTCATATAGGGAGGTGTATACTATAAGGCTGGGTAAAAAACAACCCGAAATGGAATGCATTATTTAACGAAAATCCTTGTTTCTGCGCATAGCTGCGCGTACACGAGACTCTGGCCTATTAGTTCAGCAGTTCACTTGGGACTCACCCAAGAAGCAGCACACAAGTTACAAGAAATCAAGATTAATAAAAACAACATGAAATATAAAAACAACGCCTTGGAAAGTATGTGTGTAGAATATTTCCAGATAGTAACAAAACATTCTTGTTACCACGAACACAACAGCTGTTCATGAACGTTCAGCTGTGCATAGAAGCCAACGTTCAAGGTCAGTATTTTTGTTAAATAATACATTAAATTTTGGTTGGTTTTTCTCCAAACCCTCCACCCCCATCAAATCAACTACAAAACAAAGGGCAGCTTCACATATGAAAGGAATATTAAAGTAAAACAACTTATTTAACATGCGTTCTAATTCGCCCAAAATGTCACAAGCATCCTTCATGTTTTACCTTTTAATTAAGCTGTGGCTAGCCTCTTTTGCAATATTTCATTATTACTTATATTATTTTAAAACTTTTAGATTATTTCGTGAACTAAATCTGTCCATTACTTAATAAAATTGGCGCCCTTCCTGTCAACTGTCCCTGTGCACGTTCAAATATTCCAAGCCCGCAGTTTTAAATATTTGGGAAAAAAATTTCCCAATCTGTCATACACTCCGCGTTGTGTCGAGTGTACGACACTAGGGGTCGCTCTTAGGAGCCCAAACACCTCTGACAGTTTTGAGAAAAGGCCAATGAAATTGGGTGTGCAGATTTGCATAGCTGGCCATGCCCCAGACATCGGGTTATAAATAGGGCAGCGCATGCTCTGCATACTAGTTCTGTTCTTTCGGTTCACCTCAACTGCTTCCCGTTCCAGTCCTTCTCATTCCGGGTATGAGGCCGTTGCGATGTGCGTTGATGGGGAGCATTAGGAAGTAAAGAAGGTTCCGCCGGGTGAAGACCCTACAAACCTCTCGCTCCCCGCGTCCCTTGATCGAGCTTCCAGATGAGTTCGTTAGTCTGTCTCAGTACGGCTGACTTTCTTTCTGATTCTCAGTTTGAGGCGGACACTAAAATGGCGGCCATGCCTAAAATGGGCAGCCAAGGAGGGGCTGATTAATAGACATCTGGGTAACGACCTGTACGCTCGTTTCCAGTGCCTGTTTCCCGGAAGTGCACGAGAAGTTGATGAAATCGCGGAAAGCCCGTTTTTTTTTTTTTTAAAAAAAAAAAAATAAAAATCGGTTGGAATGTGATATACCAACTCCTTCACCACCTTCAATGGGGGTCCAGCGAGGGGGTTTCAGAGGTTCCCCAGGCGAAGAGGGCGATTGCAGTGTACTCCCCGCAAAACGCCGCCGCCGCCGCCGCTGTAAATTCTGTCTGAGCAAGGCTTACAAGGCTTCTGGACAAGCTGCATCCGCCCTGGACGCCACGGCCATCCTGTGGCCATTCAGGCCAAGGCGTTATGAGATCTGTACGAGGGTGGTTCCAACCTAGAGCTAAAGGAACTCTGTGTAATGACTGATTACGCTCTCTGAGCTATGAAAGTTGCGGCGCAGGCTCTGGGAAAGGTGATGTCCACTTTGTTGGTCCAGGAGCGCCACCTGTGGCTTAACCTGTCAGAAACGCGGGAAATTAGAAGTCCACTTCTTGAACCCCCATTTCCCGGGTCGATCCTTCCGGCGACACCGTGATAGAATTTGCATGCCAGTTCTTCACTGTAGTTAAAAAAAAAAAAAAAAAAAAAAAAAAAAAAAAAAGCAGAGGCCATCATGTATCCGGCCTCAGCCGTGGGTCGGGCTCCGGCCCTGTACCCCCGACTGCCCCTGTCTGCTCGTTGCCACGGACGGCCCCCTGCAGAACGCCCAACGGTCAAAGTTCTTGCGGGAAGGTGGCAACATCAGCTTGCCAGTAGGCTTTCTAGAACCTTCGTTAGGCTTCTAGTTTTTCCTCAGATGAGCAACCCAAAGGAGGCAGGCTAACTGACCTACCCAGATCCACTCTCGACCCGGGGATGAGAGATGGATTCGGCACAACCCATTCCGACCGTCTGTCTTCCCGCAGACAGTCACTGCCTGGTCAGTAAGAGTGTCCCCCCTCTCGTTTATCTTACCATGTGAAGGCCAAATGCTGAGTCTGCAGACCTGGATGTGTTGGGCACTTACCTGGTTCTCTGCATGTTGGCAAAGACACCCCGTGTTTCTTAGGGCTTTCATCTCCAAGCACGGCACCCTTTGCTCTATTCAGCCACGACATCCCCACTCCAGGTACGTCGGGTATAGTTCCTCTGAGACTGCTAGAAGAGTCCCAAGATATTGGGCCCCAATCCCTCCCCTTAGCTTCTCAGAACTACCTGACTTGGATACGCGACTCAGGTTGCGAGGCGTCCGCCAAGATCTATGGCATTCTCTTACAAATCGGCTTAGGGCGAGAATGCTGTGGTTCTTCAAGCGGAAATCGCAGCCCTCCTGGGAAAGGGTGCGATAGAGTCTATCCCCTCAGCCAAAATGAAGAAAGGGGTTTGTCAGCCCCTACTTCATTGTACCCAGGAAGAGTGGTGGACTCGTACCAATCTTAAAACTGAGTTTTATTTTTTATTTTTTATTTTTTTTTGAATCGGGCCCTTTTCAAGCTCCCATTCAAATGTTAACCCTTGAACACACATTCCTTCGTGTGTTAGGGTTCAAGATTGGTTTGTGGCGTTGGACCTGAAGGATGTGTACTGTCATGAATTGATCCTTCCAAGCCTCTGTCTTCGAGGTCGGGCTCATCAGTACAAGGTTCCCCCTGCGGCCTATCCCTGTCGCCCCGCACCTTCACGGAAAAGGGTCACGGAGGATGCCCTTGCCCCCTCGGGGAAGTGGGCATATGCATTCTCAGTTATCTCAGTGACTGGCTGGTCCTAGCACACTCACGAGGTTCGGTTTGCACTCTCAGGGGTGTGGTTCTCAACCACCTGGCTCGATTGGGACTTCAGGTCATCTGGGAAAAGAGTCCCTCGGTTTAGATCCACTGGCACTCAGCTGACCAAGTGGCTTATTCTCCAGTGAACCTTATTGCACAGACACGGTGCAATGTCGAGAAGGACTCAGAACAGATTCTCCTGGTAGCCCTGTTTGGCCCAACGGAACTTGGTTCTCGGAGCTTGTGCTCCTACCATCGTTTCCTTCCTGACACATCCCCCTGAGAAAGAACCTCCATCCTCAGGGGAAGGGCACAATCTGGCACCCGCACCCAGATCTCTGGAACTTCCTTCTATGGTCCCTGGACGCGACCAGGAAGCCTCCAGAAACCTTCCACCCACAGTGGTAAGCACCTTATACAGGAATGAGCCCCTTCCACCAGGCGGTGGCATGTCCTGGAAACGGCGCAGGTGTTCTTCGTAAGGGTAGAACCCACGGAGTTGTCAAATCTGTGCTATCCCTCCTCCAAGGAGGCATGGATAGGCACCTTTCTGCTTCTACACCAAGGTCCATGTACAGCTACCGTGACTTGGTAGAAGGCAGATCGGTGGGGCACGATTTGTTATCAGATTCCTTAGAGGTGCCCGGAAGTTGAACCCTCCCTGGTTGCACCACATCCCCTCTTGATCTGTCTGTGGTCCTTCTGGCCTACAGTAAGATCCGTTGAGCCCCTTCAGTCGGTTGGTCCTGTGCCCTCTCCATGGAGACGGCTTCCCTGACTGCACTCACCTCTGTTAAGAGCGGGAAATCTTCAAGCTCTCTCTGTCAACATTCGTGCCTGGAATTCGGGCCGGTAAACTCTCACGTTGTTCTGAGAACCTGGCCAGAATACGTGCCCATGGGACCCACCACTCCCTTTAGAGATCAGGTGGTGACCCTGCAAGCTATTTCTGCCCAGGAAGATGACCCCAACCTGACCTTATTATGCCCGGTCCTTGTCCTACGCATTTACCTGGAACGTTCTCAGCGCTTCAGACGTTCCGGTCAGCTCTTTGTCTGTTATGGAGGACAGCAGAAGGGGAAGGCTGTCTCCAAATAAAGGATCTCCCACTGGCTTGTGGATGCGATCCGTACGGCCTACCAGGCCAGAGGCTTACCCTGCCCGCTGGGAGTGAGAGCCTACTCGACCAGGGGCGTTGCTGCTTCGGCAGCTCTTGCAAATGGGGCCTCTTTAATAGACATCTACAGAGCTACAGGTTGGGCTACACCTAATACACTCGCCAGATTTTACAACCTGCGCATGGAACCAGTATCTGCTAGAGTCTTGAACACAAGCTTCTAGACTCAGCACTCTGGTTTGGCGTAAAGCTTGCTTAAAGCACTTCCCCTCACGGTGATTACGCTTCTCTAGATTCAGTAGGTTTCCTGGCGTGAACCCTGAACATCCTCTCCATCACTTGGCACTTCTGGACGTAGCTGGGTTTAGCGGAGGAACTCGCTACAAGAATCCAACACAAGGTAAGATTAGGTGGGGCCCACCTCAGGTCCCTTCTCCAATGATATTCACTTATACCCCCCCCTCTGGGCAGGTTGTGATCTCCGTAGTGCCTTTTTTTCTATGGGAAACAGTCACTTTCCCAACATTCTCAAGACACCCAGCCACTCCACTGAGGAAAGGCCCGGCTGCAGGACACTGCCTGCGACAGGTCAGTTCTTGGACGTTGGAAGGTCACGAAGAGGTGAGCTGCACTTATGTTAACACTTTGGGTTGTTACTATCTGTGCCCGAGCACTCGTGACGCGGTCCAAGTTGTGGCGTGCTTATATAGGGACCCCTGGTGTCGTACACTTGACACAACGCGGAGTGTATGACAGATAGGGAACGTCTCAGTTACGTATGGTAACCCTCATTCCCTGATGGAGGGAACGGAGACGTTGTGCCCTCCATGCCACAACTCCGGATCGCCTCTGAGTGAGTTGAGATGCTTCGACTCCTCAGAACAGAACTAGTGAGCAGAGCACGTGCTGCCCTATTTATACCTGGATGTCCGGGGCATGGCCAACTATGCAAATCTGCACAACCAATTTCATTGGCCTTTTCTCAAAACTGTCAGATGTGTCTGGGCTCCCAAGAGCAACCCCTAGTGTTGTACACTCGACACAACGTCTCCATTCCCTCCATCAGGGAACGAGGGTTACCATACGTAACCGAGATGTTATTTCGTGAACTAAATCTGCCCGTTACTTAATAAATTGGCACCATTCCTGTCAACTGTCCTGTGCATGTTCAAATATTTAAAGTCCACAGTTTTGAATATTTGAAAAAAAAAGGTTATTTTAATTAACAAAATCTGTATGTTACTTCATAAATTGGCGCCATTCCTGTCAAATGTCCCTGTGCACGTTGCTCAAGTCAAGCCCTCGGTTTTGAATATTTGAAAAGATATATTGATAGGAATTTCCTATAAGGTATGATACATATTTTATTGAATTAAAATTTCTGAAAACACATGGGATGTCATATTTATAGTTTTTTTTTTTTTTTCAAATTCAGAACGACGAAATTAGGTGAATAACTGACCTCTGTGAATGTTTACAAATTTAAGGACATCTTTTCTCCACACCTTTATAAAGATATGGTATACATCAAATAGATGTCATAACATTAAATTTCAACATTCCAATTTAATATATTTACACTGTACTAGCAGCTATGCAAAACATTTTACAATTTAAAGTTTGTATATTTAATAGGCTTTTTTTTTCATTTTAGTGAATAGTTCAATGCATTCATCAAATTAATAAAAATGAAGCTTACAAGTTTTTTTTTTTTAACAAACAGAATCTTAAGACCACATGTACATCCTAAACTTTATTGGACTGTTTTAATAAAACTTTTTAAAAAATATTCTCAGATATAAAGATGAAGACTAAATACTGTAACTGAAGGTTAACAGCATCAGATCAGTGTTTATTCCAAAAAAAAAAACAAAAAAAAAAAAAACTGGAGGATTAAAAACAACACAAACGGAATATCACATCCAAGTACATGGAAAATGAAACGGGAAGTAGCTCAAACTTGAGACAATTCGGATAACATAGCAGCAGGTTAAAGCCCATTTTCAAACTCAAAATGTCAAACTGATTTGAAAGAAATCAAAGCGAGCTGTGAGAACAGCTGCAGACTCTTCCACAAAATCGGGTCGAGAATGAAGCTTTACAACACTGAGATTTTAAAAAACAGCCAACATGAACTCAAAACCTCCATGTAGAGTAAAACCAAACATAGTTTTCAAACTGCAGGTTCTATGAAACCGAAACTCATCCCACAAGTTCATGGCCGAGTTGATGGCCGGAGTGGCGTTTTGAACCGAAAAAATGCACTGAAGTTGGCAACGAAGCTCTTGCTGCATTGTTACAGTACAGGGATGAAGATGCGGCCGACCAGGAATCGCCCCCAGCCTGCCGTCAGACCGCATTGAACGTGAAGAGTGAAAATGAAGGTAAAAGAGAGGAAATGCAGGGTTTCACTCTCCCTTTGTGACCAAATCTTCAATGTAGGCGTCCAGCTCATCGTCACTGCTGATCTCAATGTCCTATGGAACAAAATAAACATGAACAAAGGAATCCAATATGAAAATTCCGTTTCAATTTTCCGTTGACAACTCTAAACAATAATTGAGACTCATTAATTCTTGACAGCAGCCTACAAAATCAAAACAAACAGGAAAATTGATTTTTAACAAAATGAGTGTGTTTGTGTGTGTTTCAGACCTCCTGGACTTTCTGCAGAAGAGCAACAATGTTGGTTCTGAGTTTGCGGAGTTTCTCCTCAGATTCCCGGAGTTTGGCTTCCGCCCCGCTGCTCTTCTCCTCCACGGCTCGTGCCCGCGACTCTGCCCGTGTTTGGTAAGAATTACACAGACTCTGCAGTCCGGCCTCATACTGCTGGAAATACTCTTTCTGTAATTCACAAGATGATGTAAGCACTCGAACAATTTAGAAAATCTGAAGGCTTCCGTGTAGCTGTGATGATGGTCTGTACTCACAATGGGAAAGGCCACAAGGTCCTCAGCACTCATAGTGTTCACAGAATCTTTAGGGATTCGGAAATCCGGAGGGAAAAAATACCGTAGCAACGTCCTGCGCCAAACAAACCATGAAGGGGGGGGGTGTTAAAATAGACACAGAATGCACATATTATTAACAGAAGAAACCACAAACAAACCTCATCATGGTCACAAGGCCTTCTGTGGTCTCTCTGCTCGGCCCGCTCTGAGTCGTGTCAGGCTCAGCAGCAGTGGGCGGAGTTACAGAGCGCGCTGGGCCCTGATTGGTGTCTGGACTTCGGGACTCTGGAGAGGCAGGACGCATAAGACGGACATCATCGCTGCCCTTAAATACCCTGAAAACATAAACACAGATTAAACATTTGCTGTGCAAAACATTCTGAAGCCATAATGAAACGGAAGTAGTGACAGATCTGTTTATTTGTGTGCGTTTGTGTATGTACCAGCGGTCTCTTGGAGTGTTCATGGGAACATAGTCGAACTTGACCTTCCAGCGTACGCTCTCCTTTCCCGTCTCTACTGCGGTTACACGACCCGTGAACCACTCGCCGTTCACCTTCGCCTCTACCTGAATTCCTTTATCTACAATATACAGTTTGTCAGATCTATATTTCATATGGCACAATTGGATGCATCCCTTTATAATGCGGGAAAAAAAACAAACAAACAAAAAAAAACCCCACATATTTTACCTTTTTGTGCATTTTTTGTTGCATCTTTCTTCAGATCTTCATTAGTGCTATTCGTGATAACCTGACAGAGAAATTATAATCAATTAAAACTGCATTGAAGCAATAGTTCACAAAAAAATAGCTAAAAATGTACTTGGCTGTTCAAGATCAGAACAGATTTGGAGAAATGTAGCATTACATCACTTGCTCACCAATGGATGTGAATGGGTACCGTCAGAATGAGAGTCCAAACAGCTGCTAAAAACATCACAATAATCCACACCACTCCAGTCCATCAATTAACATCTTTTAAACTGAAAAGCTGTGTGTTTCTAAGAAACAAATCCATAATTAAGGTGTTTTAAATTCAAACTGTTGCTTTTTGTCAAAATATGAGTCCATAATAATGCTTCCTTCAGTGAAAAAAGTCCAACACAGGGTTTGTACAAATACTGTAAAATGAAATTCCAGGACTTTTCAAGCACTACTTTTTTAATTTCTAAGTACTTTAATCAGAGATCTCACTTATGTCTTCTAGTTCAACGTCTAAAAAAAAGAAATAGATAAAAATATACTAATAAAAAAATTGGCAAATATAAAAAAGTAAAGCACATGCTAAGTATTATTACTACAGTATTACAAAGTATACTACACTTTTACTCTAGTAAAACCATGGTTACTTTTCTTAAGGGATTTGTATTTGTACTTTCTTCCTTTTTTCTTTGCTTTGTTTTTATAGCTGTACTGCCTTAATGGTTTGATGTTTTCTGCTGTTTAAGAAAAAAAAAAATCTGAATGAAGGAAAAAAAAAGTTTTGCAAAACTGCTGATTTGTGTATCTGCACAGAAGTTCTGATCTAAAGCAAAAGATTTGTGAACCCGCTCCGAAGTGCCGATCTAAATCAAATGATTCGCGATCCATTATTTCAGGTCAGGACTTGGAGCACAGTGCCGATGTAAAAAAAAAAAAAAAAAAAAAAACGGATTCGCGATACGCAAAGTTGTGACCCAAATAAAATGATTCGCAATACGCAATTTGAAGTCCCGATCCAAAAAAAAATGCAAGTTGCATGTCGCAAATCATTTGATTTAGGTCACAATTTCGCATAGTGCGAAATATGCAAAATTGTGATCTAAATCAAATAATTTGCGACATGCGATTTGTAGTCCCGATCTGAAACAAACGTTTTGCAAAATTCACAAATGACTGCGCTTTGAAACAGTGAATCAGTTTGCGACGCAAAGTTTTAACTTTCGAAACGTTTCGAAAAGCTCAGTTTCACCCATCACTGCATGCTTTTTAAAATCATTACAAGCGATGCTGGAATTTGAAAATGAATGTCTCTTAATTTGATCTGGTATTTGCTAGTGAATTGCTTGGGGGAAAAAAAAAAAAAAAAAAAAAAAAACCCAAGTCACGAGTTAGAATCAATTGAAGCCGATCTAGCGTAAATAGCTCAATTGATTTAGCTCATCCGTTCCTCTTTTCACATCTTCAGCCATGTTCACACGACACTGTCAGTATTAAGCGAATTAAGCGAAAAGGATGTTTTTTGAATTGCCAGAATTTTATGTGACAAGAAGTGTGCTTATTCGCAAGATTAAACACTTAATTCATAAATACATTGTCTTTCAATAATTCAAGCACTTTTCAAGTACCTCTTCAGGAATATTGTTATTTCCTAGGGTTTTCCGGGGGTTTTCTGACGGCACCCATTCAGTGCAGAGGATCCATTGGTGAGCAAGTCATGTAAAGCTACATTTCTCCAAATGGTTTGAATCCTTTTTTTTTTGTTGAATGAATGTTACCTCAGCGTTGGTCTGTTTGACTGCTGCTGGTGATGCTGCTGCTGGTGCTGGTGTTTTTTTTTCCACGGCAGCTTTTCCTCGAGCCTGAACAGGCGCTGCCATCTTTGATTTTTTGGGTTGAGGTTCATCCTCTTCTGTTGCACTGTCTTCTTCATCCTCCTCCTCTTCATCCTCCTCCTCTTCCTCTTCTTCACTTTCTTCTTCCTCCTCATCCTCTTCCTGGACTCTACCCTTCTTTATGTTTCCTTTCTTGTTGTTTGGAGTTTGTTTGCTTGTCTTGGCGGACGATGGCTAACAGAAAAACACGTCTCAGTTTGTTATATTATATCTAGTGCACTGAAACACGATCAGTGTGAAAGCACGCTGAAATATATTTAATGTTTGAGTATACAGGACTACTTACTGTAGTAGCGCGGCTCTGCGTGGCGCTTCTGCGAGCTGGCGTCTTTGTGGGTGGCGGTGGGGGCGGGGCTACAGGTTTGGCGGCAGGTTTTGTTGCCTTCGTTGCAGGAGCTGGTGATGATTTCGCTTTGGACGGAGGGGGAGGAGCCGGTGTGGTCCGGGTTGGTCGTGAAGGAGGCGTTGCTTTAGGGGGAGGAGTTTTGGCTATCTGTGGCTGACTGACAGCTTTTCTGACCACTGCTGGGAGAGGTGGAGACCGTGGGCGGGGCGCTGCTCGCTGAGATGAGCGGGTTGGCTATTAGGGAGATTAAAATAAATATGTTTATTTAGTTTATTGTTTATTTATTATAATAAAATAAAATAACACATAGCATGAAACCTGTCAAAAAACATGTCTTACATGATTACATTTGCCTTCTTAGAAAAAAAAAAAAAAACAGAAATAAAAAAATAATAATAACCAAAATAGAGAAATTATATTTTGCATTATGAAAATTAAGGTTTTTTTTAAACCTATGTTAAGCATATTTTCCCCTCTAGTTATCATACTGTAATGTGAACAAAAGATAGATTACATAAATGAGGTAAATTAAGTAGTTTTTTTGCATTGTGGCACTGAGAATTTGCCCTAAGTTTAAAAAGTCTTAAAAGTATGGAATGACATATGGGTTAGTAAATTAAGTCATTTTTATTTAACTATCCCTTTAATTGAGATAAAAAGAATTCAGATTGTTTTTTTTTTTTTTTAATTCTCTCTTGATTGTGTGGTAAAAATATCACCTAGAGATATTTTGTGAGATTTATTCACGTACGTCTGAACACAGATACTGTACCTGAGGTGTGCGCTCTTCTGCAGATTTTGTGCTGACATCTAGAGGGAGCCGTTTGATATCTGCTGCTGATTTTATTGTTGTGGTTTTCTGAATGAGGAGAAACAAAGCACTAATTTACACCATACGGACACAGAAAGACTCAGAAGAGAGCTGAGATGATGGACAGACCTGCATGGCCTCTAGTTTTTCTTGCTGCTGACGGATTTTCTCCGTTAGATCTTTCTGTTTGTCCTCTGATGACTTGATGTCCTTTTTCAAAACACCAATGGGCAAATTCTGTTTCTGCTCAGATGCATCACACCTAACAGAACAGAACAACAACAAACAGAAGAATGAGGCAGAAAGCAAAAGAAGTCTTAAGCAGTTAGAATGCTTCTGGTATCTAATTTCCCAACCTGTCCTGGGTTCCGTCCGGGTTCATGAGACACACCCAGCTGTCTGGATACCGTTTGTCCACGGCATCCATCTGAAATGGCAGCGTTCGCCACTTCAAACACTTATCTACAGGAAGAAAGATTAAATACACTGAGAAATTATATATTTGTACATCTTCTGCAGAAAATGTGAGTGGTGTTTGCCTGCTGCCACGATGACAGAGTGGGTTGCCTGTTCTTACGGTACTGCCATGCATTTACAATGGTGTTCCCATTGTTTCTTAGGGTGTTGCTATGCGGTTGCTAAGGTGTTCTGGTTGTTTCTTTGTCCATTGGGTGTTATGGTTGCTATGCGGTTGCCAGGATGTTCTGCTTTTTTCTTAGGTTGTGGCAATGTGGTTCCTATGGTGTACTAGTTGTTTTTTTAGGCGTTGCTTTGAGGTTGCTAAGGTGTACTCATTTTATTAGGGTGCTGCTATGAAGTTGCCAAAGTGTTTTTAGGGCATTCTAGTTGTTTCTTAGAGTGTTGCGATTGTGTTCTGTTTTTTTTTTTGTTTTTTTTAGTGATTTGGGTGTTCTAGTTGTTTGTTAGGCGTTGCTATGAAGTTGCTACGATGTTCTGGTTGTTTCTTAGTGATTTGGATGTTCTAGTTGTTTAAGGTGTTGCTATGTGGTTGTTAGGGTGTTTCGTTTGTTTCTTAGGGCACTGGGTGTTCAGTTATTTCTTAGGGTGTTACTATGTGGTTGCTAGGGTGTTCTGGTCATTTCTTAGGGCGCTGAGTGTTCTTGTTGTTTTCTAGGGCATTGCTAGGAGGTTTTTAATGTGATTGTTTTTTCTTTAGGGCATCAGGTGTTCTAGTTGTTTCTTGGGGCATTGCTATGAGGTTTCTAAGGTGTTCTGGTTGTTTTTTAGGGTGTTGGGTGATCTAGTTGGTTTTTAGGAAGTTGATATGAAGTTGCTTGGATGTTCTTTTTTTTCTTCTAGTTGTTTCTTTGGGTGTTATTAATTTTTCTAAGTTCTGGTTGTTTTTTAGGGTGGAGAGTGTTTTATTTGTTTCTTAGGGTGTTGCTATGTGGTTGTTACGGTGTTTCGCTTGTTTCTTAGGGCACTTGGTGTTCTAGTTACTTCTTAGGGTGTTACTATGTGGTTGCTAGGGTGTTCTGGTTGTTTCTTAGGGCATTGAGTGTTGTATTTATTTCTTAGGGTGTTGCTGTGTGGTTGTTAGGGCGTTTCGCTTGTTTCTTAGGGCACTTGGTGTTCTAGTTATTTCTTAGGGTGTTACTATGTGGTTGCTAGGGTGTTTGGTTATTTCTTAGGGCGTTGAGTGTTCTTGTTTCCTAGGGTAATGGCTATTAGATTGCGAGGGTGTTCTGGTTGTTTTTTAGGAAGTTGATATGAAGTTGCTAGGGTGTTCTGGTTGTTTCTTAGGGTGTTGGGCGTTCTAGTTGGTTCTTAGGAAGTTGATATGAAGTTGCTAGGGTGTTCTTATTTTTTTTTTTTTAGGGTGTTGGGCATTCTGGTTGTTTCTTAGGGCGTTGCTATGACATTTTCTAAGTTCTGGTTGTTTTTTAGGGTGTAGGTTGTTGTATTTGTTTCTTAGGGTGTTACTATGTGGCTGTTAGGGTGTTTCGTTTGTTTCTTAGGGCACTGAGTGTTCTAGTTATTTCTTAGGGTGCTGCTATGTGGTTGCTAGGGTGTTCTGGTTGTTTCTTACGGTGTTGGGTGTTCTTTTTTTTTTTAGGGAGTTACTATGACGTTGCTAAGGTGTTGCTAGGATGTTCTAGTAGTTTCTTAGGACATTGGGTTGTTCTAGTTGTTTCTTAGGGTGTTGCTATGTGGTTGCTAGGGTTTTTTTTAGCATCTGCCAGGCAGGAACTGTAACATCTGCTTTGCAAATAATAATTATTAGAAATACAACACGCCTTAAGAAGTGTCACTATTTAAAGCAACATTATTTATTTCTCATATATTTCACAAAGACTTAATACTTCAGATTTTGGAGTAATCTTGAGTATGACCAAATTATGTTTTGGCATATTCATACATATAAACATTCGGCATGTTAAAGAAACTTTTTGAGGTGCTGACTGTAAGTTTATGTTCGTACCACACTGGATGGTGACTGGGATCTCCATGGCTCTCCGTCTGCGAAACCGAATCTCATTTGATGGAGCGGAGTTCCAGTTGGCCGACAAATAACCAAATTCATCCCAGAATTTTACTATACCCTTCTGAGCTGTTAAGGGAAACATTTCACTCATGTTACGTTTATTACAAAAATTATTTTTAGCTATCAAACTATTACAACTAACACATTTATTGATCAGTAAATTAATAAATACTTCACATATAACAAAAAGAAGCCACATAGACTGACCTATTCCGATGTCCTTCCAATACTGGGCGAGATATTCTCCCATAGCTCTCAGTAAGTGTCTGTATTCCTTAGCGTCTGCAAAGTCCTGCTTGTTGTGTGTTGGTTCGAGCACTAGATAGGGAACATCCACTACTCCAACAACACCCCCACAGGCCCTGAGACACACACAGACAGCGGTCATCCATACTGTTAATGCCATTGTTACACATCAGCTTGCAAAATGCAGCTGTTTTTCACTCACATTCCTCCCTCCAGTTGCGGTCCGGTCTTCTCGTACATCTTAATAAGACGACTGCAGTTATAGACGAACATCCCATCCTGGTCTCGCCTCTCGATGTTCACGCCAAATATAAAGTTCAGCTCCTTGGGCTCTTTCAAAGCTCTGAAATGGAAAAACAAGCTTAAACATCTCAAAGCACTCTTTAAGAGGCCATAGTATGTTTGTAGGTGTGGACTACGTGTTTTAGGCACGCATTACTTTTGTTTGGATGCGTGGATGGCTTGTTTTCTAGTAGCTTCTGCGCGTAACGCCACAGCCGAGTCTTGTGCCTTTCTCAGCGCGGCCTAAAATCAGCGACAGAAAATAAAACGCATTTATTAGAAAACCTGCATCAAGCAACCACTTCTAAATTGATATTAAATAAATTAATTGATAAAGAATAAGGAAATGTTAGTAGTTGAGATCCTCGATCTTTGACTGAGATTTAATTCTGGGTCTGAAGTGTGTATTGTTGGGGTGGTTGTGAAGTCTTACTCTGGCTTCTTTGGATAAATCGTCACCAAGCTTTAACTCCAGGGCACGAGCTTTACTCTCGGCCTCTCGCGCCTTCTCTTCAGCTATAGAGGAAGTCAAACACATGCATGAGAAAGAAGAGAACATAACAAATTTGATTTCACACCAAAAGGTCTAATTCTCTCACTGAGAATCCAGTCTAAAACCATTTACTTTTCTTCCTTTGTTCCAGTCTTTATCAAGGGAAGAGCTAAAGCTGGCACTTCTAAACATACCCATTGTGTGTGTGAAACTGAGCAGCTACATCCTGTCAAAACGTACGGTTCAGTATTTGAAGAGTTTGAAAGCAGAAATGGTCAGATAGAGGAAATGCCATTTAGAAACCACAAAGCACAAAGTTAACTTCCTTTAACGCCCTTTTCTAGCCCACTTTAAGATGTTTATGCGGACTGAGGTTTAACTCACCAAGTTTCGAGAGGTGATCTGCCTTCTTGACCTCCTGCTCCGCACGGGTTTTAAAGCGCGTTGATGTGTATTTGTACATCCTAGAAATCAAAAGAACAGAATACACAGCTCAGATGAGCATCTGTACATTTTTTTTTATTTAGTTCACAAGAACTTCTACTTTCTCCACTCTGTTCACAACATTAACAGGTTGTTTTGGTGTAAAAATCTCTGAGATTGTGTATATGGGCCATTCTACAGAACTGGCACAAACTGCTCTCTCACAACCAAACAACACATTTAAAAAGCATTTAAGTATTCCATTCTTAGATGTTTACTAAGATCTTTCTATTATCTATTGAAACCCACAATAATATTTAAGCTTAAAATATATTAAATCATCATGTATTGGGTACTTTCAATTGGGAGGTGGCTGTCCTGGACCCTATTGTTGTTTCTAAAAGTATCTTTTTGATTCTTTTAAAAAGTTAAAAAAAATATTTATTTTAGATTTTCTTTGTAAATTATGAAACTATGTAAAAAAATGTGTTTTGCATTTTTCATGTCACTATGGAAATAGTGTATGTTTTAGTCCACTGACTGAGATTTTAACTAAACCCATACATTTATGATCAGGAAATATTCCTGTGTGCCCCTCTCTCATCTCTACAAGGTGTGAGTAGATGGGTCTCATCATTTTGAGGTAAATGTGTTCAAAAGTCTACTTTTGTTTTTTGCAATTAAGCATACTTTTTTGAGAGTTATTTTATAATATTTAGTTTTTATATGTATACCACTGTTCAGAACTGTACTAGCTAACCAAGCATCTTTGAGTTAGGTTCAAAAGTATCTAAAATTGTCACTACCGAAACAGTCGTGACCAAAACATGTTATCATTGTTTGGTTAGTGACAAAAGGGAACACATAATCCTCATATTTAGAGGAAATAAAAAAAAAAAAAAATTTAGTACAGTTATGCAATTCTTTTTGTATTTTAGAATGTGAGTTAAAATTCTGTAATGTGATGTGTTCGGTACCAAAGCATTATTGTCACTACCGAAAATGTGCTGTCACGACTGAAACATGGGATGTTTTGTCAAAAATACTGTATACTGTATACTGAATTATCAACTAAGGTGTTATGATAGTGTTTGGTTCAATATACACTTAAACTAATGAATCCTTAACTTTGAAATCAGTGTGATCAACTTTTTGCCTTTTGCAAAGAAAAATTGGATTCAAAATACAAAGAAATTTTTTTCCCAAGACGTTTCCAACTCTTAACTTTGGACAAATTCTGTAGAATGGCCCATATACTGTGAAAATGTTTTTTTTTGTGCTTACCTAGGGTTATATAGGCAACAGGACAATCTCTTGGTTCTGACTTTGTGACCCTGAATGAAGATCCTCATTCTGGGGTCGATGTACAGGACAGCAGCGTAAGCACGGAACGATCTCCTCTCTGGCTTCCTGTTTACAACACAAACATACTTGTCAGCATTGCCAAAAAAACATTCAATACGTCATTAACATGCTAAAAACCCATGCTGTATGTCAGCACAAGAGAAACATCAGAATTATGACAATTCTGTTTATGACAATTCTACTCCTGGAAGTCCAACTTCCTGTACAATTTAGCTCCTGTCTGCTCCACCAGAGTTTTCTAGAAGTTTCAAGTAATCCTAAAAATGCTGACTAGCTGGTTTAAAGCAATAGTTCAACTTAAAATTAAAATTAGCTGAAAATGTACTCACCCTCAGGTCATCCAAGATGCAGGTGAGTTTGTTTCTCGCACGGATTTGGAGAAATGTAGCATTACATCACTTGTTCACCAATGGATGTGAATGGGTGCCATCGGAATGAGAGTTCAAACAGCTGATAAAAACATCACAATAATCCACAAGTAATCCACACCACTCCAGTCTATCAGTTAGGCCCAATCCCAATTCTACCCCTTACCCCTACACTTTCCCCTACCCCACCGTTTGGCGTGTTCACGTGTAGGGGTAGGGATGTCTCAATTCTCTTTTGGATGGAGGGGTAGGGGGAAGGGGAAGGGCTAGAAAGCCCTTCAAACAAAGGGCTAAGAGAAATTTCCAACATGGCTGCTCACTCAAGCAAGCAGACCCATAAATGTAAGCAATTTTTGCCATTAATAAGGATTTTTATGACAATTTTCCATTATATGTATATTACCTTCAATCTTGTGTTTGTGTTTACGGTGATGTTCTGTAAAGAAACGTTTGCAAAAAAAAAGTTTGCTAGCGGATAGCACTAATTGCACGATATTAGAAAATATATTTTTATGTCATATACGTTACCCGGTGACTTGACTGCATGTTAGAAACAAATATGAAAGTCTAGTGGCAAGGCAATTTGCTTTAACCACGCATGTGGTAACGCATTGTTTTGTTTTGTTTATGGCCATATGTGTACTTGTAAATGAATAATGCTTACACTATTTGTACTATTTGCAACATTACAACATTTTTGTAACTTATATTCTGTATAGGGACGGTGCATGTCCTCTGACGTAACGTTAGGAGCTAGCAACAACGTATGATGACGTATGACAGTGTAGTAGTGGTGTCCCATTTCTTAGGGGAAAATTTTTAACCCTTCCCCTTTCCACTTCGTTGGAAGGGGCGAGGGGTAGGCAAAGGGGTAGAAAATAGAATTGGGATCGGGCCTTAACATCTTGTGAAGTGAAAAGCTTGTTTTTGTATGAAAAGAATCCATCATTAAGATTCCGGCTAAAACACAAGTCTATAATCCATAATATTAGTTTCTCTAATGAAAAACTCATCTAGTCTGAATCAGCAGAGAAATATGTACCGATCAAGCACCGTTTCTAAGATAAAACAGTCCAAAACTAATCTAAACAATTATTTTGGTGGGCTTTAATGTGAGAGGAAAACAACAGATTTTTTAAATTATAAACTGGTATTTTGCCCAGAATAGGCTATTTAAAGTTAAAACACCCTAATGATGAATTTGTTTCTGACAAACACACAACTTTTGGCTTCAAAAGATGTTAATTGATTCACTGGAGTGGTGTGGATTACTTGTAGATTACTGTGATGTTTTATCAGCTGTTTGGACTCTCATTCTGACGGCACCCATTCACTTCAGAGGATCCATTGGTGAGCAAGAGATGTAATGCTACATTTCTTCCAATCTGATGAAGAAACGAACTCATCTATATCTTGAATGGCCTGAGAGTGAGTACATTTTCAGCAAATTTTCATTTAATGGTCATTTGGTTGCTGCTAAGATCTACAGAAAGCTGAAGAACTGATAATTTGCCATTTAACTCACACTCCCTCTACGGGCGTCCCAGCCATCAAAATGTCCTGGTGGTCCGTCTCCACATCCAACTCCGGCTCTCGGTTATCCATCAACTTCAAGTTATATACTACAACCAGTGTACCTACAAACACACAGTACTCAGATTGAATTTAATTTTATCAGACACAATCTGATTGATTTCATTTTTGACAAACTGCTGTAGAAACCAACCACTGGGTCCTTCGATCTTCTTGAACTGGCGGAATAGCTGCTCTTCATTCTTAAATGGTGAATACTTAAAGATGAGTTCAGTCTCAGTAGCGTACTTCTCCGTGTCTTGAGTCAGAGGCTGCTGGGTCTTCGCATCCCAACTGGGTAATGGGACAATCACCTACGAAAACAAGTCTCAGAAATCTGCTTTTTGTTCAGAATGAGCAGAAATCAACAAAAAAATCAATGTCTTACCTCATCCAGACCCTCTTCTTCATGAAATGTTCGTGACAAAAACAAACACGTTAATTTGTCATCTTTTTTGGTGAAAAGAATGAAGTCCTTCCCAATACGCATGGAACCCCTAAAAGAAACCAGGAGGTTTATGTATAAAAACACCCCCTAAATATCAAGACGCAGGCAGTTTATTGGTTTGAGAGAAATGCGTAATAATACTTACGACTTTAATCCGTTTCCATACTGGCCGATGTGAGTGGACTCTGGGAATCGTTTGCTTGATTTGCCAAACTGGATGACATGCGTGGCTTCGCCTATTCAAAACATTTCTACTGTCAACACTGTATCGTGTATGAGACCTTGTTGAGTGGAAATGCATGCATCTCATGGATTCAGTTTTCTTAGCTTTACTCACTGGGGTCCATTCCAGTGCCATCATCAAGGAAACAAAGCATAAACCCGCCTCTTAGATCTGGTCTTTTCTCTGCTTGGCCATAACAAATCAATTGAACTTGTATTAGGGGACAATTCATTTTGTTGTAGTACATATTTCTGTTAGTGTTGAAATGTATCACTATAACGTAGAACTGTATCCAACCTGTGTAGATGTCTATCCGTGTGGCATTTGCATCTCTGTGGATGAAAAAAATGGAGTGAATGTTCACTTCAATGGCAAAAAATGATTTAAATGATTATTTAAGTATGATTTGTGACCCAGGACCACAAAACCAGTTATAAGGGTCAATTTTTTGAAATTGAGATTTATACATAATCTAAAAGTTGAATAAATAAGCTTACCATTGATATATGGTTTGTTAGGATAGGACAATATTTGGCAGAGATGCAACTCTTTGAAAATTTCAAATCTGAGGGTGCAAAAAAATCTAAATATTGAGAAAATTGCTTTTAAAGTTGTCCAAATGAAGTTCTTAGCAATGCATATTACAAATCCAAAATTAAGTTTTGATATATTTATGGTAGGAAATTTACAAAATATCTTCATGGAACATGATCTTTACTTAATAACGTTTTGGTTTTTGGCATATAAGAAAAATCAATAATTTTGACCCATACAATGTATTGTTGGCTGTCGCTACAAACATACCCCTGCTACTTAAAGGAGACGTTCACTTCCAGAACAAAAATGTACAGATAATTTACTCACCCCCTTGTCATCCAAGATGTTTGTGTCTTTCTTTCTTCCGTCGATAAGAAATTATGTTTCTTGAAGAAAAAATTATAGGAACTATTTCCATATAGTGAACTTTAATGTTCAAAAAGTTTGAACTTTCAAAATGCCGTTTAAATGCAGCTTCAAATGGCTCTAAACGAACCCAGCCGAGGAGGAAGGGTCTTATCTAGCAAAACGATCTGTCATTTTCTAAACAAATTGAAAATTTACGTACTTTTTAACCTCAGACGCTTGTCTTGTCTAAGTCTGCGTTTTTTTCCGGTTCATTACGGTCAATGCAGTTAGGGTATGTTGAAAAACTCCCATCGCTTTTCTTCCCCAACTTCAAAATCGCCCTACATCGCTCCACATCGCTCCAGAAGTACCGACCCAGTGTTTACAAAGTGAACATGCAAAGATCATCAAACGATCATCAACTGAAGAAAGAAAGACACTAACATCTTGGATGACAACAGGGTGAGTACATTATCTGTAAATTTTTGTTCAGAAGTGAACTACTCCTTTAAGGTTTTGTGGTTCAGGGTCACATTTAGTTTCAGTAATTACTGCCGAAAAAAAAGGCGTTTGTACCTTGAGTTGTCAACAAGTTCAGCCAGAGCTCCAAAAAGAAACTCGTGTGTTGTCCTGTCAGCAATAAAATAATTGGTCAACAACAACAAAAAATGACCCGTTCCATCGCACTACTTTTTGTAGTTTATGGTCATAAAATCAAATTATTATACAAGAATATGTCATGCATTATTAAAACATTGTTATGAATGTATAACCAAAACAACATCCTTATTTAAAATCGTACTTTACAGTTCAATTCACAAACACATTTACGCTGTCTGCGCTCCCACTGATATTCAGTGCATCACTTTGCTGATAAAATTGAGCGCTGCATCACCAAAAATCAATTTCTTTGAAAATCAGTGACTTCTGGTCATATCGTCGCTGACATTGTCGCAACATGCTCTACAGAAGCAGGATCTCACTGACTGTTCATAAACCACTGACAGTTGAAATCCAGTGGATTTCAGTTAACAAAAATGGCCGCTTTTGAGAATCACAAGTTCCAATTTGATTGGCTGACTACTATGCAAAACAGTCAGTGTGCACCAAGTTATCAATCACGAAAATTATCAAGCAATGAGTCAATACTAATTTACGTAGTAAATGCTTTGTATTTATATAAGATGTAATTATCAGATGATTTTGGCGTTGTCTTTTGGCATTAAAATATCACTGTCAGGACTTACTAAAGACCTGCATTGAAGAATTAGCACTGAAAAGGCATGGACACAGTTACTGAATATCCATTTGTAAGAGTTTCCTTTTCAGACAGAATATTTATGGGAGGAGAGTAGTAAAATGAATCATGCAACGTAACTTACTAACGTTTGCACTCGTCAAATTGCTGGTATTTGCGCCATTATAACTATGTCTTAAGGCAGGCGATACTTTGCGCCGCTCTTGGTAGACTGCACTAGTCATTATGGAAACAAGATGTTGTGTCTGTGTTCTTTAATGTGCACTTTGTCAGTAAATCACATGCAGAATATTCCCTTCCCTTTATGGCTTTAATTGTAAATATGGCCCATAACATTCTGCAGTCCCACAGCTGCCTTATCAAAACATTAAAATCAAGCATACAATCTGAAAAAGATCAAATGAATCCTTTCCAGAGCACTCATGGTAGCCCGTCTTGGGACGTTTCTTTAATAGGAATGGTTTTACCGAACCCCATATGTAAAAACCATGTCATGGTTTTATTTAATTACCCAAAACCTGTTTTATATTATTGCAAATCATCACTTATGAACACATGCATATAAACACACTAAAATCGATACTTACGAGTTTGTGTGGAGATATTCAAAGGTGAGCTGAGCTCGGTTTAGCGAGCTGTAATTTGTGTAGGCCATTTCAAAATAAAACTAATTAAAAAAAAAAAAAAAAGAAAGAGAAAACCAGCTGATTGTATTTACGTCTCGTCTCTACATTCTTCCCATATGAGGAGAATCAAGTTTGATTGTTCAACACCTAGAAAACAAGAAACAAATACATCAGTACAAAATATCCATAGATCTATTGCAAAATTGCAGTATATCACCTGTTGACCAAATCAATGGAAAACTGAATATGAACATACAGCTTCCTAGGATTTACAGTAGGTAATATGCACCAATACAAACGTTTCAAAGAGTAGTATGCTACACTATTGCTATGACGATCACGTTGCATCCAGTGACATTTTTTTTTACATATGGCTAGTTTGCATTTTTAATTCAGTTTTGAGTGAAAATGTATTTTGAAAATCATAATTACTGCCAGTGCATTTCTACAAGATTCAATGCAATGCATTGAGGGGATCTGCAAAGTATGCTATGCTGTATAATGCATTTTGGCAGATGTACTTGTGTACCGTGCCCAGTACACATTACACATTGCAAAAATAGCAAAGTAGTACGTAATTCTGAGAAAACTCAGTATTCAAAAACAGCATTTGTCATTCTGTGTGCTTTTTCATCTCTTGCCATATTAAACATTAGTCACTGTAAATGTGTCTTTTTAATATCCTTTCTTATTGTAGTCATGCAAGCTGCATTTTTTAAACATTTACAGCATATTTAATGCATAATGCTTATTTTCTTTTCCTGGGCTACATAATGAACCATACAGGTGAGTTCATAAATGGGGTGTCTCTGAGGGACGTTTTACTGTCCGTCCTTGAACTGCCTAAATTCACACAGAAACACACGCCAGGCCAGCCCATGCTGCAAGGCCCTTAAGATCCATGCAACAGCAGAGACTGCTGATTTGCTAACACTTTCATTCACTAAACGCTCAAATCAGTATCTAGACTGTCATATTTAACTCCTGACTCATGCAATGAAGCATGCACAGGAGCACTGGTCAAATAACTGCGGCCTGCCTATAAACAACCGTCTACATTTACAAAAACCAACAGCCTTTGTACAGTAACACAAGCAATGAATGTGATTTCAATAATGCAAACCATTTAACCATTCCTCGACCTCCGTTTGATTTTATCCAACGGTTTCTGCCTGTTGCTTGTGGAAAACTACCAGACAGAACGTGTTTATTCCTTTTTCGTTCATAGAAAGTAGATGCAAGGCCTCGAATCGCTCCAGCAGCTCTTTCCCTCGAACAACACGCAGAAGCACTGAGACAGCTAGCCCCGCCCTCCTCACAGCGGCTTAGCCAATCGCGTTCCCCGCTGCTTCATTACGCGCGTCTGATTCGTTGAAGTCGCCGTCGCTTAACGTAAAGCAGGAAGTAAGTCTGCTGGTACATGAAGGAATGTGGCGTGGAAAAACGCGGGGAGAGAATCATGCTAAAGCACAACGCGACTAATCGATATGCTGACCTGCTGCTATTGGTATTTAAAATCATATAAAAGGTAATAATAATACTACAACCTTTATGTAATATGAAACCACGAGGTATTAAGTCGCGGTTTTTCATATAAGCTGGGTTTACTAATACATATCGTTTTGTGCTTCAGTCTGTAAGCTTTTTAGCAAAACACTTATGTAAAACATAAACGCTGATGATGAAAACTATGTAATGGACGAAGGGGACAAAATGTCTGCCGTCTCTTCTGAGCATAAAAACAGTTGGATCGAACAGATACCATTCACAGATTTCGATGTTGTAATGTTTTTTTTATACTACTAACTACTAAAACTGGTGAAAAATCACACCTATTTTTGTGAGCCACAAAAAAAAAAAAAAAAAAAATTGTGGTAGAGGCCCGCACTTTTTAGCCAATAAGAAAACGTTGGCTGCGTCCGAAAGCTCTAAAATGCTGCCTTCGGAGGCAGCATTCCAAGGCAGGAAGGCATCAAGGCACGTCCGAATTCTAATTCTGCTACACTTCCTGTCTCCAGAGGTACCTTCTTCTGATGGAATTTTGAAGGCAGCATAGATGTATCCTTCGCTGCCTTTGATTTCCCACAATCCTGTGCATATGCGTCATATACGCTATATAAATAAAGATATTCTGGTGAAATTACACTTGTTCCTTTATATAATAGATGAGCTCTTGACCATGATATACTTTATGAATCGTAATAGTTTAAAAAGCATAATAAATAATATTGTTTGCAATAAAAGTATTTAATAAAATGGGTTAATTTTAATAAAAGGGTTCAAATGAGTAGTGGATAAGAATAATATTTACAATATACTACCAGTAATAACGAAACAGCCACTAATAACAATGACCTGTTCTGCAATATTACTTGAATCAGTGCTTTTATTTTTTTTTAAGCAAAAAGTAGCTGCCATTCTCAGTCGTCTTCTCCGACGCACAGACCTTCGGTGGGTAATGACATTGAGGTCTTTATGTATTATTAAAGCATTTATATATAACTGTATAAGATCGTTTTTCTACAAAATCTAAAACTTAACCGTTAGGTAACCTAGCAACGGCGTCACGTTCTGCTGCCTCTGAAGTCTGTCCCGAAACTGTTTCTGGAGATGCCTTCGCAGCCTTCGAAGTCACTGCCTGATAAGGCAGCAAGTCAGCTGACTAGGCTTTCGGACGCAGCCGTTGTCTGCTTTTTTTTACACGTTCGGATTGGCTGATGTTTCTCTGGTGGGCGGGGTTAGAAGAATATCCGTTGTTGATGGAACGTGTGGCGATTTTATTCAGTAATTTCAACATGACATTTCTATTAAAATTAATTTTCATAGTATAAAATGGGTGACTAACATTTTAAGACATAATTTTCAGCATTTAATAGGTTTAATAAAAAACGATGACTTTTTATTGAATTTAACGTAAACATCATAGGAGGCCAATGTGAAATGTTTCACTTTGAGGTAAATTGTTAGTGTGAAATTATTCAGGATAATATTTCACTATCATTAGGCTGTCTTTCTTTGAACTAGCTTTGTTAACTTCAAGATCCATTCATCAAGTCCTGGCTGATGATTGGCAGTTGTGATAAAGAGTGGTTTTTGTGAGTTGTTGTCAAGGTAAGTGTGGTTTGTATGTGAATTAAAAGACCAGAACGCTGAATAATGATCAGACACATTGGCACAATGGGATATTTTAATACATTTTGTTTTTAGAAAAATTAACAAATGATGCACAATGAATGTATTGAAATACAATTAATATTAAAGACTTTCAGCTTTACTCTTGGAGTATAGTTATACTATAACCATCAATCTCGGGTTATATTGCAATTGTTAACGCTCACATTTTAGAATAGTATTGCAACAAACTTAAAATAAAGTCACATTTGGACCAAATCTGGTCTGAATGACACTGCATGCAGCCTGCATAACTGTGCAATTTCTTAGTTGTGCAAGACCAACATGTTGGGAATGGAAATGGTTACTGTTGACTACCCAAATGCTGGAGGTGTCTTCATGCATTCTGACGGTCTCAAATGTGGACGTTCTGTAGATGTTTCTCATTGGCTCAGCAGGGAATCCTATGGATTATTTCAATTGTTTAAATGCTTTTCAAACAAACAGTATAATAAAACTCAAAACATGCTAATTCACACACTAAAGATGCACTCATTCTTAAGAAAAAGCTCTTTAAAGCTCTACAGTTTAAATCCATACTACCTTTTGAAGGTCATTCCCCTGGTAAGAGCGTGAACGTGAAGAAAAGGTTCCACAGAGACTCATAAGGACACAGATAACCAGCAGAGCAACACTGACCAGCAACAGGTGATACCTGCACAAGGCTTTTTCATCCTAGCCAAGCAATACAGAAATAGAGAAGTTAGCAAAATGTTATACTGTTATTGAATTTAATTGAGCAAAATAAAGACACCATTGCCATCTGTAGAGCTGCTTTGCAGCTAAAATTAAATTTGTTGCACAACTGATTAATTTTATAACATTAACACTCTTATTTTCCTATTTATTAGATGTGAAGCTGCTTTAAAACAATCTTTACACAATTTAAAATAAAGGCTCCAAAGGGGGATGCCATAAAAGGGCCATTCTACAGAATTGGTGCAAACTGCTGTCCCACAACCAAAAAACACATTTAAAAAGCACTTAAGTATTCAAATATTAGATGTTTACTAAGATCCTTCTATTATCTATTGAAACACAATAATATTGATAATATCAGTAAGCTGTATTTATATAAAATCATCATTTATTGGGCACTTTCAATTGGGAGGTGGCTGTCCCCAACACTAACGCCTAAATTTCAACTTACAAAAATTATATTGAAATAATTTTTGCATTTTATTCCATTGTTGTTTTTAAAAATATCTTTTTTTTTTTTTTTTAAAGTGAAGTCAATTTTTTCTCATAGCTACATGATGAGCAGATAGGCTCCATCATTTTGAGGTAAACGTGTTCAAAAGTATGAAAAATCTGTGTGTGACTTTAAAGAATGTCACTACGGAACATCATTTTTCTATAATTAAACACACTTTTTAGGAGTTACTTCATAACATTTAGTTTTTATATGTGTACCACTGTTCAGAACTGTGCTAGCTAATCATGTGCTGATTAGCATCTTTGAGCTAGGTTCAAAAGTATCTAAAGTTGTCACTACTGAAACAGTCACGACCGAAACATTTGGTGGAGTTTCGGTAGTGACATCTTTGGTTTTTTTTTTTGGGTATTATCCCATAAAATTGTCATTAACAAAACAGTCACGACAAAAGGAAACGCATAATCCTCACATTTGGGGGAAATTAACAAAATTGTAATATTTTAGTATGTGGGTTAGTGTTCTGTAATGTGATGTGGTCGCTACCAGAACATTACTGTCACTACTGAAAATGTGCTGTCAGTAACGAAACATGTTTTATCAAAAATAAAGTATACTGAATTATCAATTATCATAACAAGATGTTATGATAGTGTTTGGCTCAATGTATATTCAAACTGATGCATTAAGTTTGAAATCAGTATGATCAACTTTTTGCCTTTAAAAAAAAAAAAAAAAAAAAAAAAAAGACAAATCTCATAAATCACACCTGAAATATTGTTAAAATTTTAATTGTTATTGATTTACCTCTGAAAACTTTTTAATAGAACAGAAAAATATATATTTACAAGGAAGATGTGAGCAAAATCTTAAAAGCTCAATATAACTCTTCTTATTAATTGCTGTGTTTCGGTAGTGACAAATTTGGGGAGAGGACAGATATTCCAAAGCTTTCTGAAAATACAATATGAGAATTAACTGCACAATTGCTAGAAACTAGTGTACCTTGGATATTATACAATTTGCATACATGCAAAATTTGTGAAAAGACACATTTCCAATACTGTAGAATGGCCCAGAAGAACCATTTTTGTCCCCCAAAGAACTATTGAGTGAACAGTTCTTAAAAAATTATTTCTTAGTGTGAAGAATATTTAACCCTCTGGACCTCTTCGTTTTAGGAGTCACACTTGGCTCCTTCACAGTAAAAAGTGACCGAAGCCTTAAGTAACTTTTTGTTTTTTTCAGGAGAATCATTGTAAAATATTTTTGTTCAATAATATTTTTTTGATTATTGTTTAGAATTTTGAGGGGATTTTATGATAATATGCAATATTTATACAGTTTTAATGAGCTATTTTTTTCCCATTAGAATTTCACATTATAACGGAGTGAACACTTTTAAAATCCATTTTTTAGAAGTGAGAATTGTGCCATTTGGTGTCATTAAAAACTTGTGTAATGTCATGTAAGCTCCTGTATATCTCCCTATATACATATATACAGAGGCTTTTGGATTGCCGTTGTTTTTTGACCATATTTTATTAGGTCTTGCTTTTAGATATACATTTAGACATTCTAAAAGACTACTTTTTGTCAAGGTTTAGATATTTTTGGTTAGATAAATATCAGGTTGCATTATGATTACAATAAAACATTAAAATACAAGAAAATTGCTCTCCCCATCTCACATATTCTCAAAATTTGCTCTGCTGCAGTCTTACCAGTTAGTTTCTGAGTGTGTGTGTTTGTGAGAGAGACTCTTTTGTATTTTTCCATTTATTCATTTTGTTTCACATATTCTCAAAATGTGCTCTGCTGCATTTTTATCAGTTCATTTCTATGTGTGTCTGTGTGTGTTTCTGTGTGTGTGTGCATGCGTGGGTGTCTATTTTGCACTCTTGATATTTTAGAGCGTCACTTTAATAAGCAATAAAAAGGTTCTTTACTGGCATCCATGGCTCTATGAAGATCCTGTAACATCCATGGAACCTTTCTATTCCACAAAAGGTTTACAATTTATCCATGAAACCTTTCTGTTCTACGAAATGTTTACAATTTTAAAATGATCTTCACAATTTATCCACGGAATGTTTCTATTCCACAAAAGGTTTAAAATTTTTAAGTGTTCTTTGCATATTTTCCATGGAACCTTTCTGTTCCACAAAAGGTTTACATTTTTTAAAATGTTCTTCAGAGTTTATCCATGGAACCTTTCTGTTCCACGAAAGGTTTAAAATTTTAAAACGTTCTTTGTAATTTATTTACGGAACCTTTATGTTACAAAAAAGGTTTAAAATTTTAAAGTGCTCTTCACACATTTTCCACGTAACCTTTATATTCCACAAAGGGTTACAATTTTTGAATTGTTCTTCACACTTTTAAAAAAAAAAAAAAAAAGGCTATTTTTTTAAACTTTTCACTGAGAGGTTCTTAAAGGAACCCAAAATTATTCTTTAGCATCGCTGTGAAAACCCTCTTTTGGAACCTTATTTTTTAAGACTGTATGGATGTTAAAGGCTCCTCATAAATAAATAAATAAATGTGAATTGAGCTCCAAAACAAACTATTTTTCTACCTTAGTGAGCAAGACCGTCAGGTGTGGATCTGGTGTGAACTCCAGACTGAAGCAGTGTGGAGAATTGTGCTTGTATGACTCTACAGCAACAGCCCTGACAGGTGAAGCGCTTTTGTCTTCGTTCTCTGCGACTGGGCATTCTGGAGGTGACCTGAAAGATCAGTAAATTAGCTTGCAAGGTATTCAACTTAAAAAATGGGTTGTGTATTGTATGTATAAGATTCTCACGGTGTTTGAGGGAGAACATGGGTTAGGGCGGTGAAATGAAGACAGGTCAGTGGTCGACTGGTTTGCGTCCCAGCAGGAGTCTGATTATCGGAAACATCAGTGTGCAGGAGCAAAGATATATTGACACATGCTTTTGCTGCAGCACCTGTTATAGGTTACATTGGCATTAGGACATCAACCAAAAGTACTTTATTCCTGTTGTTCAAAACAATTTAACAACTTCTCTCCAACACGTGTCAAAATATATTACATATAAAATAAAATACCTAGTTCTGTCTCATACTGACAAACCTTTCATGCCCAGCTGGCTGCCCAACATTGTGGCACTAATGACCGTATTATCTGGGACGTCCCCTATAAACGCCAGTGGCACCAGTAAGGAAACATGAGCACTACTTCTGGAAATATTTGTCCTATCTGAATGCTCCACCATTCGGGGAGAGTCTTCCTCTGGCGGTGCATTTGTGTCATTCAGATGTGTGCAGAACTTAAAACCAGCGATAGAACCCAGAACCCGGTTCCAGTCCTGGAAAACAAGCATATGAGTTAGTCTATAAATAAGAACTACAAAATTCAAACATTACAGCAGTGATCATCATACTCACTACGCTAATGTCAGGGTTCTTGATGTCATGATTCTGAGAGTAAAGTCCAGTGGAGACGAAAGTGATGGAGAGAATTAGCAGGCTGAGGAAGAACACAACCACAGGAGGATGTCGAGATACCTGATCTCTCAGGTTAGACAAAGGCTTCCACTGACCCATAATGCACCAGGAGCGAAGACACCACCTGTGAGGTTTAAACCATGCCAAAATTGCAATGCAAACAGTATATTCAGAATGCAATAGTAGCTTACTACTTATTGGAATAATTCATCCAAAAATAGAAATAATCAGCAAATTTTGTATTAGAAAAAAAAAAATAATAATAATAAATTAAAAAAAAAAAAAAAAAACATTAGGTGTAATTTTCATCTTATAGTGCCTAGGGTTTTAAAAAAGTATAAGCTATAAATAGCATTGAACGTTTAGTTAATATCATGGTGATAAATGTTTTTTTTTTTTCTGTACATTTTTAATTTTTTGTAAGAATGTTATAACGTAGCTGTTTGACCAAGCATTAATTAGAAATTATTCAATTTAATTAATGTTAATGTAATGTTATTGTAAAATCCCATATAAAAATATAAAAATGGCCCATATAGTGTATACCACACGTTTTTTGCATACATAACGCTAAAAATGTTCCTACCGTGCTGCATACTGTATACAGCAATGAAAGTAGTATGTCAGTATGTTATTGAGACCATTTCCAAACTCACAGTTGCATGAAGTATGAGCAGTTCAGTCAAATTCATGCCTTGACACATGAACTAGATTGTGTAATCATAATTTGATCATAATATAAAGTTTACCGCATTACTTACCTTTAATGACGTTCATTTATATAGCGCGTAGAGATGTTTCTTTGACCAGGCTGAAATCTCATGTAAATATTGACACACTGCAACGCAAGCAACTTCCTCACAGGTGGGTTTCCTTCAAGACTATTTTCATTCCAAAATAAAAGAGGCACACGTCACAAATCTAAAATGTTAGATTTTAATTATATTAAGATAAACGGTGTGTTTTGTGGAACAAATGTTAGAGTATGTCATTTAAAGCAATTTAAATTGTATTGAACGAATTGTATGTTTGTTATACATTTCTGTAAAATAAGTACTAAGAGAAACAAAAACAAAAGTAAATACACTAGCCAAGTGTTAATAAAATCAAACTAAATGAAATGCAATAAAAAAATTGTAAAATTTGTTCTATATTTGTGGTACTCATTTTTTAAGTAATTCAAATTTTAAGTCGAATATTTCTGTCGTATTGAGAGAACTTTTATTGTGTAAACCAGAAAGCGGAAGTGCAGTCCGTTGTTTCCTCCTGCAGTCTGCCGTGCTCACCCTGCTGTTTGAATGAGACCTCCTAATGAGTAAAATTCATATACAGATACTTAATTTGGATAAAAACATTTGAAAGGTGAGGTTTTATGCTTTCATGTTTATCGGTGCGTCTTGTTTAAACACAAAATGTTGCACATCGCGAGTTTAAACCAACCCGCTGCTTTTTTAACGAGAAGCTAACCTGATAGCACAGTTAACTGATCTATGATTATATGTAAATATAACTAAAGTAATATTTAATTAAGAGAAGTACAGTCTGTATTTGATATTTGAAACAATTTTAACTTCCTAATTTCTTACTCAAAGCAGATACGTGTTATTTTTTTTTTTTTTAGCATTTTTTATGTTAAATGAGCTTTTTATGTCATGTTTACGTTTTTCATTTCAGCTTTATTTAGTAATTTACTGAAACACATACAGTAAAATCTAAAAACAGCTACACTAATTTACGATTTTTATTATTTTTTTTATAAAGAAGTCTCTTCTGCTCACCAAGCCGTTTTTTTGTTCCAAAGTACAGCAAAAACAGTAAAATTTTGAAATATTTTTATTATTTAAAATAACTGTTTTCTGTTTGAATATATTGTAAAATGTAATTTATTCCTGTGATTTCAAAGCTGAATTTTTAGCATCATTACTCCAGTCACATGAACCTTCGGAAATCATTCTAATATTCTGATTTGCTGCACAAAAAAATTTAATATTAATATTAATAATATTATTATGTTGAAAACAGCTGGGTAGAATTTTTTTTTCCAGTTGAACAGAAAGTTTAAAAGAACAGCATTTATCTGAAATAGAAATCTTTTGTAACATTATAAATGTCTTTATCATCACTTCTGATCAATTTAAAGCATTCTTGCTAAATAAAAGTATTGCTTTCTATAATTTCTAGAATGTATAATGTTACAAAAGCTTTTTATTTCAGATAAACGCTGATGTTTGGACCTTTCTATTCATCAAAGTATTGTAAAACAAAGTACTCAACTGTTTTAAATATTGATAATAATAATAATAATAAACATTAGCTTTGATCACAGGAATAAATTACATTTTTAAATATATTCAAATAGAAAGCAGTTATTTTAAGTAGTAAAAATATTTCACAATATTACTGCTTTTGCTGTATTTTGATTCAAATAAATGAAGGCTTGGTGAGCAGAAGAGATTTCTTAAAAAAAATCTTACTGTTCAAAAACTTTTGAGTGGTAGTGTACATGTAAATAGTCTGTGTGAAGCTAAGAATAATTTACAAATTAAGTCTTCATTTCTTCATCATATTCATAAAATATTATGATACTAATATATGAAAGCTCTTCTCCCCCGGGGAGAAAAGTTTCTGTCTGGATGCAAATTGACATTGTTGAAAATAAAGTAAGACAAATCAATAGAGCTTGCTGTCACAATATAATTTTAAATCAGTGCTTATTTGATCTGGTTTCTTTTATACTTCAGTCATGTCCTCCGACGCAGTAAAGAAAAGAAAGCCGAAAGTCATCCGCAATGAAGCAGGAACTCCAGAGACCAAGCGAGGTCGAGCAGAAGGCGATCAGGTGAGCAGCTCTGATCTGAAATGCATTGAGGACCGAAAACCATTTGTGTTAGCACTGTTTGATTGCAGCAGAGCTGTCCATTAACCCTCAAATCATTCTTCTTTTCTGATAACTCTCATATCCATGTGCAGCTGAGTGCAGTCAGTTCACATGTCAAGTTCAGGAAGGTCAGGTTGAGGCAGGTGCAGGTACCATCCAGCATGAACCACTCATTTAGGCTTCAGATGTCTTTCTTTAATGAGTTGTGTTCAGATGAGTTTCAGTGAGCGGATATGTTGATGTGAGACTCATGTGGCGTGTGTACGTAGGTCACGTATCCAGCCGGACATCATCTTATCGGACAGAGGAAGCTGTTTACAGCAAAGAATCAGGTTCCCGTGAGATCTCTCTCCCTCTCTCTTTCTCTCTCTGACAGCTGAAAGGTCCAAAATAAACACTTACCGAGAAAACGATATGAATAAAAATGTGATTTGGCCATTTTATCTTACAATTTGCAAGGGATGCTGTAGAATGTAAGAATGATATTTTGTTTGGAAAACAAAAATTTTCTACATAGTAACATATTTTACGTTTAGCCATCAAAATGAAAATATTAAGAGTTATTTGTTAATAAATAAAAGGTAATTAATATTAAAAAAAATATATAAATTAATATTAAAAACTAAAAATAATTAAATAAAAAATGCCATGAGTCAGTATGCTGTTTAGCATCATTCTAACAAATAATAATAATAATTAACATTTATGACATTCAACCACCAAAATAAAAATATGAGGAGTAAATTGTTAAAATTTTATATATATATATATTATATCAATATGTTATATAAAAGCTATAATGTTAATTGTTAATTAATTAGTTGTTAATTGTTAATAAATAAAAATTCTTTAGCATTATTGTTACTTATTAATATATAGATAAAATATAAATTAATATTAAAAAATAAAATAAAAATAAAATGCCAAAAGTCGATGCGCTGTTTAGCATCATTATAAGAAAAAATACTACTGATAATTAGCATTAATTACATTCAGCCACCAAAATAAAATGAGGAGTTAATAAAAAATAAAATAAATATTTAAGTTATTTGTAATAAATAATTGTAACTATTTATTTATATCATAATTTTCATTATTGTTATACTTTCATTCTTTAGCGTCATTATAACATAATACTTTTTTTTTAATGTATAATAGATTTATAATATTGATTTATATAATAATCTATATTATATACATATATAGTAAATAACAATAATAGTGTAATTAATTTAAATATTTTTAACTTAGAATATTATTTTATATAAATAAATCTAAATTAATATTAATAATGGAAAAAGTTAAATTAAAAATTCAATAGGTCATTAAGTCAATAGACTTTTTAGGATTATAACAAATTAATTATTATGATTAATAATAATAAAAAATAATAATAATTAATATTATTAGAAGTGTGTTAAATGTAAAATATTAGTTACTTTATATAATTAATATAACAGTAAAATTGTTGATATAATAGGAAATTAGTAAAATAGTTACATTTAAAATTGCCAAATGTCAATGTTGTTTTGCATTTTAAAAAATTATTTTATTATTATTATTATTATTATTATTATTATTATTAATAGCAATAATAATAAGTATTATAAGTGTTTTTGATTGTGTAGTATTAGTTAATATTTATTAATATTATTGTTATTAAAATTAATAATAATAATAATAATAATCATCATTATTGTTATAAAAAATATTCTCTGATTTATCAATCACAGCAAATATTATTTATAACAATAATGATTTATTTATTATTATTATTATTATTATTATTATTATAATTATTAATCTAATACGGATTAAATAGGTGTTCAGGTATTCCGGTATTAATGTGTTCCAGATGGCTGTGCAATTTAACGTCAGTTAAACTTACCCGCATTAGCAGGTCGTTTTGGATCCCGTTAAATTATTAATAAATAAAATTTTATATATCCTGCTCAGCTGTTGACACTTTTTCTGTTGCACTTTTGGGGGAGGAGGGTCACATCTCACAGTTTTGTAGTCTCATCACATTAGAAAATGTTATTGGGGTGTTAGGTGACCACTGTTAGGCAGGGGGGTGTGTGTGTGTGTGTGTGTGTGTGTGTGTGTGTGCGTGCGTGTTTTTTCTGGTCACTCACTGTGAGTGTTTCTCAGGATGTCCGTGTGTATAATGAGGAGATGGAGTTGGAGGGCAGGGACCCACAGCAGGACTACATGCTGTATAAGGACACGTGTGCCGCTCTGGCCAAACTGATGGACGAAATCCAGGAGCTGAAAGCCGGCGGTGCAAAAGTCGGAGTGAGTTTTACATTTGCCATGTGCCAGAAAATAGAAGTGAATGCATGAAGCTGACATTTGCTTTGTGCATCCTAGAGCGTGGAGATCGAGGAGAGACGCAGACAGTGCAGCGTTCACTTCATCACCCTGAAGAAACTCAACCGCCTGGCACACATGCGACTGAAGAAAGGCAGAGACCAGACGCATGAGGTAGACAGACTAGTAAACTTCATACTCCAGTATGCAACAATTAACTTTTAAAACAGTAGTACACTACCAGTCAAAAGGTTCTGTGTTGTAAAGAAGTCTCTTTTGCACACCAAACCTGCATTTATTTGATCCAAAGTACAGCAAAAATAGTAGAATTTTAAAATATATTTACTATTTAAAAGAACTATTTTCTATTTGAATATATTTTAAATGTAATTTATTCCTGTGATTTCAAAGCTGAATTTTTAGCATAATTACTCCAGTCACATGATCCTTCAGAGAAGTAAAATTATAAATGTCTTTATCATTGTACTTTTGATCATTTTAAAGCATCCTTGCAAAAAAAAAGTATTAATTTCTATAATTTCTTTACCAAAAAAAATGATGCAGACTTTATAGTATTGTGTATAATGTTACAAAAGCTTTTTATTTCAGATGTTGATCTTTGGGTCTCTCTATTCATCAAAGAATCTAGGGGAAAAAAGTACTCTAATGTTTTAAATACTGATGATGATAATAATAATAATAATAATAACAAATGTGTCTTGAACAGCAAATCAGCATATGCTGAAAATTTAGCTTTGATCACAGGAATAAATTACATTTTGAAATGTATTCAAATAGAAAGCAGTTACTTTAAAAACTAAAAATATTTCAAAATTTTAATGTTTTTGCTGTACTTTGATTCAAATAAATGCAGGCTTGGTGAGTAGAAGAGACTTCTTTAAAAAAAAAAAAAAAACATTAAAAATCGTGCTGTTCAAAAACTTTTGACTGATAGTGTATTTTACACTGTTCTCATATTTTTCTAATTATGCTTGGTTTTAAAATATTTAATCTGCTAGAATTATAGAAATGTTGCATTGATTTATTTATTAGAAAATCACATTATATTACATGTTTAATTTAGCTTTAGTAATTTTGTTCTTTTTTCATTTTTATTAGTTACTTTTTATTTTATTTTTATTTTAGCTAATTGTTGTAACTTTAGGATTTATTATTCAACTTTCTTATGTTTAGTTGCCAAAGGGAACAATCAATTTTTTTCTTAATTTTATTAATTTTTTTTTTTTTACGTTTTAAGTTTTTCATTCAATAATTACATTTTTATTGTTTAGGCTTTATTTCAATTAACGATTAAAATATTTTTTTTTAGTAGTTTTAGTTGTGGTTAACAATAACAACACGTGACAATTTTGCATATGCAAATTTCTATTCTGTTTATTGTATACATAGAATGCATAGTGCGGAAACAGCAAATGTAGTATGGCATGCATTGCTTTATTTTAATCTGCGTCCAGATTTCCGTTGGTAATGCTTGGTAAATAATTGTTTCAACTAACACTTTTTCTCTGTCGGCAGGCAAAGCAGAGAGTGGATGTTCTTCATTTGCAGCTGCAGAATCTGCTGTATGAAGTCATGCATCTGCAAAAAGAGATTGGCAAATGTCTCGAGTTCAAGTGAGTTTTACAGTGCATTTCCAAGCCTTGAAATGTCATGGAAATGGAAATTTCTAGAGTGAAAAAACATTTTTTCCTAAAAATGCTTTTAATGCTAGAATACTGGACGAAATGCAATTATTTATTTATTAATCATTAATTTATTAGATTTTTTTAATTAAATAATTTTTTTTTAAAAATATATTTTAACTTTTTTATATATATATATATATATATATATATATATATATATATATATATAAAAAAAAATATATATATTTTTTTTATTTTTTATTTATTTATTTATTTTTTTTCTCTAATTCTCCATAGAAAATTCTCTATAGAATATCTATAGATATCTCCAAAGAAAAACATTTATTTATTGGGAAAGATATTTCTTCTGAAGATATTTAATCTGCTAGAATACTGTTGAATTATGATTGTTCTTCATTTCAGGTCTCAGCATGAGGAGATTGAGTTGGTCAGTGAAGAGGAGTTTTTTCAGGAGGCTCCTCCTGAGATTTCACGTCCTGATGTCACCCGCGATGACCATCACCAGCTCACACTCGCCCGCCTTGACTGGGAGCTGGAACAGAGGAAGAGGTAACACACGCCAACAACCCTCCATAAACCTTTAATACCTCTAAACCCTGACCAAGAGATGTTAAGATGTTGTTGTTCTGTGATGCAGGTTGGCAGAGCAGTATAAGATGTCCCTGGCTAGAAAGGAGAAGATCCAGAAAGCCATTGAGCAGAAGAGGGAATATCTGAGCAGCCTTCAGCCTGGACTGCAAAACATCATGCAGGTGAAACGCTAGTTTGGCATATAAACACTATTTAAGGTTTTTTAATGTTTTTGAAAGTTTCTAATGCACACCAAGGCTGCATTTATTTGAATAAAAATACAGTAAAAACAGTAATATTTTCTTAAATATTATTACAGTTTAACATAACTCCTTTCTATGTGAATATATTGTAAAATGTAATTTATTCCTGTGAGTTTTCAGCATAATTACTCCAGTCTTCAGTGTCACATGATCCTTTAGAAATCATTGTAATATGCTGATGTGCAGCTAAATAAACCTTTCTTACTAATTTTAAAAATAGTTGTGCTGCTTAATATTTTTGTGGAAACCATGATACACTGCCAGTCAAATGTTTTTGAAAAGTAAGTTTTTTTTTAATGTTTTTTAAAGAAGCCTCTCTTGTTCACCAAGCCTGCATTTATTTGATCCAAAGTACAGGAAAAACAGTTAAAAAAAAAACTGAAATGTTTTTATTATTTAAAATAATTGTTTTCTATTTGAATGTATTTAAAATTTAATTTATTCTTGTGATTTCAAAGCTCAATTTTTTTTAGCAGTCTCATGATCTTTCAGAAATCATTGTAATATTCAGATTTTCTGCTTAAAAAACTTTAATTATTATTATGTTGAAAACAGCTGAGTAAATTTTTTTTTCAGGTTAGGTTTGATGAATAGAAAGTTCAGAAGAACAGCATTTATCTGAAATAGAAATCTTTTGTAACATTATAAATGTCTTTATCATCACTTTTGGTCAATTTAAAGCGTCCTTGCTAAATAAAAGTATTCATTTCTGTAATTTCTTTCCCCTCCAAAAAGGAAAAAAAATATACTGACTTCCAAGATTTTAAATGGTATAGTGTATAATGTTACAAAAACTTTTTATTTCATATGTACTCAACTGTTTTAAATATTGATAATAACAATAATAATAAGAAATGTTTCTCAAACAGCAAATCAGCATATTAAAATGATTTCTGAAGGATCATGTGACGCTGAAGACTGGAGTAATGATGCTGAAAACTCACAGGAATAAATTACATTTTAAAATATATTAAAATAGAAAGCAGTTATTTTAAATAGTAAAAATATTTCAAAATCTGACTGCTTTTTTGTTGTATTATTTTATATATATATATATATATATATATATATTTATTTATTGTTGTTGTTGTTCAGCAAAGATGCATTAAAGTTATCAACAGTAAAGACATTTATAATTTTACAGAAGATATTTAATAAATGCTGCACTTTTAAAGTTCCTTTTCCTGAATCCTGAAAAAATGCATCACAGTTTGGAAAAAAACTAATTAAGCAGCAAAAAATGGTTTTCAACATTGATAATAATCAGAAATTTTTCTTGAGCAGTAAATCAGCATATTAGAATAATTTCTGAAGGATCATGTGATCCTTCAGAATCATTCTATTATGCTGATTAAAATGGAAAATTCTGCTTTGCTTCACAGAAATAACTTGCATTTTAATATATAATCAAAAAAAAAAAAAAAATCATTTTATTTTGTAATAGTATGTTACACTATTACCGTTTTTAATGTATTTTTGAAAAAAATAAATCCAGCCTTGGTGAGCAGAAAATACTTCTTTCATAAAAATAAAAATAAAAAAAATCTTTGAGCTGTAGTGTGAGTCACATTTTATCTTAATCTGGCTAAGAACTGCTCAGTTAGACAGGAAGAGACTGACTGACGGATCTCTGTCTCTATCTCTTGCAGGCGTCTCTCCCAGTCCAGGAATATCTGTCGATGCCGTTCGAGCAAATGCAGAAGCAGGCAGAGGTCGCCCGTCACCTGCCGCCTCCTTTGTACGTGCTGTTGGTCCAGGCGGGCGCATACGGACAGGCTTGCGGTAAGACGCACATCTTCATTCTCATTGGCTTCTGTAAGACCTTGCATTTCTAATAAATGCCATGCAATTGTGTGTTTCAGACAAAAACCTGTCTGTGAGCATCAGTGGAGACGTGGATGAGGCCAAAGCTCTCTCCAGACCCCCAGAGGACTCGCAAGGTACGTTTGCATGTTTGTTTTATGAGTCAGAAGTGTATGTGATCAGTGGAGTCTTACATTTCGTGTTTTTGTCTCAGATGATGAGAGTGATTCAGACGCTGAAGAAGAGCAACAGAACACGGTCAGAATCGACTGTTAACTTCTTCTGCAGTTCATTATTTTGTAGTTTGTGTGCTAATGTATTCTCATTTTCGGGCTCTCCATGTTCAGAAGCGCCGGCGGGCGACTGTAGGTGTTCAATTGGATGACAAGCGTAAAGAGATGCTCAGACGCCACCCTCTCTCGCTCTGCGTGGACCTCAAGTGTAAAGGTGTGTGAAACAATATCTGTTTTCTATTTGAATATATTTTAAATGTAACTGATTGCTGTGATCAAAGCTGAATTTTTAGCATCATTACTCCAGTCTTCAGTGTCACATGATCCTTCAGAAACCAATCTAATATCCTGATTTGCTGTATTTGGTCATTTTTAACAGTACTTGTTGTATTATCTCTCTCCAGACGGCAGCGTCCTGCATCTGTTTTTTTATTATCTCATGAATCTCAACATTTTGACTGTGAAGACCAAAGTTTTCACCACTACAGATCTGTCCGGAGCCATCAGCGCTGGGTCAGTGCAGCAGCACTAAAAGGAAAAACCTAAATCAAAAGCTTATACAGCCAGAGTAGTTGTTTGTTTTCTAACACCGTTTATGCTTCTGTCACAGGGAGCTGCTGAACTCAGAGAGTCTGCTGAACTGTCTTTATGCATCTGATCATGGCAAAGAGACGCCCAACCCTGCCAACCGCTACCAGTTTGATAAAGTCGGGTAAGGACGATGTCTCCAATTTATTTTAGTATCAGTATTGCCATAGTTTGAGTAGTAATACTGACATAATTAAAAGAAATGTGACCCTGGACCACAAAACCAGTCTTAAGTAGCATAGGTATATTTGTAGCAAAAGCCAAAAATACATTGTATGGTTCAAAATTATTTATTTTATGCCAAAAATCATTAGGATAATAAATAAAGATTGTTTCATGAAGACATTTTATAGATTTCCTACTGTAAATATATCAAATCACTTCATTTTTTAATAACTTCATTTGGACAACTTTAAAGGCGATTTTCTCTTTGATTTTTTTTTTTTTGTTGTTTTTAATTTTTAATGTATTTGTGTGCTGTATAATGTATGTACTAATTTGATATTTTTGCTGTTTATATATATATATAAATATATATATATATATATATATAATATATAATATAATATATATATATAACTAATATAGAAAAAATGTATTTATTTAAAAATAAATAAATAAATAAAATGTAACTTTATGTGCAGAATCGCTACGTTTGCAGATTATGTGTCAGATCTTGGACATCCGTATGTTTGGGTGCAGAAACTGGGTGGCCTGCAGTTCTCGTCTGATGGTGCACAGGTGTGTAAAGTATATTTTAATTTTTTTAAATTTTATTTAAAAATAAGTAAATAAATAAAATAAAAAAAAAAAATTATTTATATATATATATATATATATATATATATATATATATATATATATATATATATATATATATATATATATATATATATATATTATTATTTTTTTTTTTTTTAATTTATTTATTTTAGTTTATTTATTTTTTGCAATAAAGATATGAAGTCATGTTTTCTGAAACATTTAGAACAAATATGTAGTATGAAAGCTTGTTTTCCCTTTAAATTAAGTTGTTTTCTGAGCTCATTAGCATTTGTTCTTGTTTTAATCATAAACTTAATTTGATCGATTTCTAAAAAGGGGATACAGTAAAACTTATTTTTAAATTTCTAGTTAAGCTAAATAAATTCAAAAACTAATAGAGATCTGTTGAAAGAAATATTTTCAAACTGAAGTGTTACTCATTGTGTGCTCCCTAGCTTAGTTCACTTTCAGCATAAAAATTTCCTGATAATTTACTCATCCCCATGTCATACAAGATGTTCATGTCTTTCTTTCTTCAGTCAAAAAGAAATGACATTTTTTGAGGAAAACATTTCAGGATTTTTCTCCATATAGTGGACTTCAATGGTGGCCAATGGGTTGATGGTCCAAGTTGCAGTTTCAATGCAGCTTCAAAGGGCTCTACACGATCCCAGCCAAGGAATAAGAGTCTTATCTAGCGAAAAGTTCAACCATTTAAAAAAAATAAAATAAATTATGTGCTAGCTCTGCAACGCACACGTGCAACTTTACACATTATGTAATCATGCTGAAAAGGTGTCTTCGTCAGTGTACTTCAGCTCAAAAAGGTAAGGTCGGGCAAAAAAAAAATCCATCTCATTTTTCCTCCAACTTTAAAATCATGACGTTGTTTTATCTTTTTAGTGAAGGGTGTTGTAAACACTGGGTCAGTACTTCTGCCTACGTCACATGTGCATGATTACGTAATGTGTGAGGTCGAGCTAGTGCAGGACAGGCATTTGTGGTTAAAAAGTACATATGGTAAATGACCAAACGTTTCTCTAGATAAGACCCTTATTGCTCAGCTGGGATCGTGTAGAGCCCTTTGAAGCTGCATTGAAACTGCACTTTGGACCTTCAACCCGTTGATTCCCATTGAAGTCCACTATATGGAGAAAATTCCTATAATTTTTTTTCTGGAAAGACCTGCAGAAACCTTGAAAATGTGTTTTATTATTGACGTCAGTGTAAAGTAGGCAGTATTGTAACGTTATAAAGTGTGTTTGTTTCAGTCGGAGTTGGCGGCAAGTGCTCTGAGCGCCAGTCACATGGAGAGGACCATGAAACTGCTGCGAGGAAGACTGCAGGCTCGACTGGCCCTACACAAACAGTTCAGCTCACTGGGTATGAAACAACCACATTTCACTCTGGTATCTGAGCAGTAAATCACCATATTAGAATGATTTCTGAAGGATCATGTGACACTGAAGCCTGGAGTAGTGATTTTGAAAATTCAGTGTTTCATCACAGAAATAAATTACATTTCAAAATACATTTAAATAGAAAACAGTTGTTTTAAAAAGTAAAAATATTTTGCGATATTACTGTTTTTTTTTTGTTTTGTTTTTTTTCCAAAAACATTAAAGGAGAAGTCCACTTCCAAAACAACAATTCACAAATAATTTACTCAACCCCTTGTCATACAAGATGTTCATGTCTTTCTGTCTTCAGTCGTGAAGAAATTGTTTTTTGAGGAAAACATTTCAGGATTGTTCTCCATGTAATCGACTTCATTGGTGCACCGATTTTGAACTTCCAAAATGTAGTTTAAATGCAGCTCCAAAGGGCTCTAAACGATCCCAGCTGAGGAAGAAGGGTCTTATCTAGCGAAACGATCGGTCATTTTTTTTCAGAAAATAAAATTTTGTAAACTTTTTAAGCACAAAAGCTCGTGTAGCACAAGCTCTGGGATGCGTGTTCTCACGATACTGCGTACTATTGAATCACGTTGAAAGGTCACATGGAACGTAGGCGGAACTACAGACTTTACAGTGTTTACAAAGCAAACGTGCAAAGACTAAGAAAGTGCAAGTAAGTCAAACACTGTTTACAAACAAAAAGGTGCAGCGATGTCGGACGATTCTGAAGTCGTAGGAGAAAATAAGATGGAGTTTTTCGCCATAATCTACCTTTTTAAGCCGGAGTACACAGACGATGAACTTAGACGTGATTCGTAGTAGTGATGGGATTCGGATCATTTTACCGACTATGACCTTTTGAGTCTCGTTCAGCAAAATGAACAAATCTTTTTTTGAGTCATTTCATTCATTTTAGCAAAATCAGCATCACGTGACAGCCCCATAAGATGAATGAACGACTCGAAAAAACCCGAAGACTCGAAACAGGTGAACTAATTCCAGTACAGAACCTAATAGGATGTTGTGCATGCGTGACTGAACGAATCACTCCCCGATACGACTCGTTCTTCCCGAGTCACATTAAAGATTCGTTCAAAGTGAACGAATCGTTCAAGAACGACCCGTGGATGCGCATCCCAGAGCCTGTGCTACACAAGCTTTTGGACTTAAGTATACAAATTTTTATTTTTTGGAAACGATGACCAATCGTTTTGCTAGATAAGACCCTTCTTCCTTTCCTGGGATCGTTTAGAGCCCTTTGAAGCTGCATTTAAACTACATTTTGGAAATTCAAAATCAGGGCACCAATGAAGTCCATTATATGCAGAAAAATCCTGAAATGTTTTCCTCAAAAACCATTATTTCTTTACGACTGAAGACAGAAAGACATGAACATCTTGGATGACAAGGGGGTGAGTAAATTATTTGTAAATTGTTGTTCTGGAAGTTATCCTTTAAACATATTAATTGAACCGTGATGCTGTTTGTTGCGTTAACAATGCAGTGGGTTTGTTCTTTTCCAGAGCACAGCATCATTCCTGTCTCCAGTGAGTGCCAGCATCTGTTTCCTGCTAAAGTGGTTTCCGGTCTCACGCGCTGGACCATGATGAGCCACCAGGAATTCACTGTATGTTTCTTCCAGTCTGGAAATACTCTTTTAAATCAGGGGATGTTTAGCATCTGACATTGACTTAATGGGCAAGCCTAGTGTAAATTTGGTTTCTTGAGTGAAGATCAGTGTCTGAGTGTATTTTGGTTCTTGTTATCAGGAGCTGGCCTTCGTGCAGCATGTGTTGAAGGCCGGACTGGTGCGTGAGACAGATCTGTTCTTCATGGCGGTTGTGGAGAGAGGAACAGGTGGGAATTGTGCTCTTGTGGCAGACTCTTCACTATCGATAAATCTGGTTTGCATTGCAGCTTATTCTGTCCTAAATTCGCCCATTAAGACAGGAAGAGACCATCTGACTGCCATGTAAAATGGCCATCCACAGTTTTTATGTGACGATTAGAGTGGCAGAGAAGTCCGAAATCAGTAATATCTCATTTATTTGCTCAAATCAAAGTCTTGAACATCTTTCTGAGCAGTGTCTTTAACACTATAACTTTTAAAAATGTATTAAAACCATTAAAAAGGTTTGTTAATTGAAATAAAATATTAATATGTGATACAAAAAAATGTTGAAACTTAAATAAAAATGTAAAAATGTTACATTGCAGGATTATTACCATAAATGAAAGCCTTAACAATTTTTATTTATTTTATTTTAGCTAGTAAAACCAAGTAAACTAAAACCAAAAACTAAAACTTAAAATCTATATAGGCATATTTAAAAATAAATAAATAAATAATAAAAATGGCAAAAACACAACATTGCTAAACATTTAATTGAAATTAAAATAAAATCAGAAAAAATATTAATCTGAAATCTAATTCATAATTTTAACAAAAAGTTGTATAACATTAGTATATCAATAATGCTAAAACAATACTGTTGCATTGGCAGCTAAATAAAATAAAATAAGTACTAAAGGTACTGAAAAACTGAAATAAAAATGAAAGCTAAATAGAGCTAATAAAATTTGACAGAAGCACATAACAAAATAACTAAAACTTGAAAATGAATATAAAAAATGCAAATATAAAAAAATATTAAGATTAAGAAAAGCTGTCACTGTACATATTATATTAAAATTACACTGCCAACTAAATGAGATTAAAATAAATATAAATAAAAATTAAACAAATTTAAGTTGAAGTACTAAAATTACTAAAACTACAACTGAAATAATATGAAACTGAAATTAATTAAAGCTTAATAAAACATTTAAAAGAACCAAAAATGAATAAAAATGAAAAAAAAAAAAACCCCACAAACTTAAAACTTAAACTAAAATGAAAAAAAAAACCTTATTCAATATATAAATTTAACTTTGTTTTTATTAACTACATTGATTAAAAAAATTACTAAACTAACTATTAAAAAGTTTTTGTTAATTTAAACAAAATATTAGTATTTGATGAAAAATATTTTGAATAAATATGTAAAATGTTGCATAGCAGGGTTATTGACATAAATTAAAACCTTAAAAAATGTAATTACTTAAATTATTACTAGTAAAACTAAATAAACTAAAACCAAAAACTAAAACTTTAAAGCCATATAGATATATTTAAAAATAAATAAATAATAAATATGGCGAAAACTCAACATTGCTAAACATATAGTTGAAATTAAAATAAAAACAGAAAAAATAATAACCTGGAATCTAATTCATAATTTTAACAAAAACTAGTATATCAATAATGCTAAAAAAAAATAGTTGCACTAAAATTACTGAAAAACTGAAATAAAAATTAAAGCTAAATAGAGCTAACAAAATTGACAGAAGCACATTACAAATTACTAAAACTTTCAAATTTAAAATGAAAACAATTAAAAATAAAAAATTAAAAATATTATAAGCTATCATTGTATATATCATATTGTATATATAATTATATTAAAATAACACTGCCAACTAAATGAGAATAAAATAAATATAAATAAGTGAAACTTAAATTTAAGTTGAACTAAAATTACTAAAACTACAACTGACATAAAATGAAATTGAAATTAATTCATTAAAGTTTTATAAAACATTTTTAAAAAACAAAAATGAATAAAAAAAAAATACAGAAACACAAACTTATTAAAACTTAAACTAAAATAAAACAAATCTAATTCAATATACAAATATAATATTGTATAAACATTAAAGTAACAAAGTAGTTTGTTTTTATTACAGATTTATGCTGAAAAAAGTTTACATTGGAGTTTTGCGTAATATTCATTTTTCAAATTATATGGGAGTTTTTGTGCAATTGTTGCGTTTCCATTGGGCACATTTTCAATTTGCAGTTTGAGTTTGCGCAGTTTTGAAGGGTAACGAAAACGCAGCAAATGACATGAACATCATAAACCCCATCCTAAATTCCACAGTCATGACAATGTTTGATGACATTAATGTGTCTCTTGTTCTCTCTCAGCTCGTCTGTTGGCCGCTGTGGTGGTGAACCCGCGTTACCCTGAGGTCACGCCGCTCTTCTCTCTCTCTCTGCAGTGGAAAGGCGAGCGCAGCGGCTGCTCCGATGACAACCTGCGGGTAAGAGCCTCACAGCTGTGGCGCGTGTCAGGTATTCATTGTGAAATTGTTTTCTAAATGAAGTATTTGTCACGTGCAGGCGATGGAGAGCGAGGTGAACGTGTTCCGGTCCGAGCTGCAGGGCCCACGTCCGGGTCTCCAGCTCCTGACCAATCAGATCCAGCGCTTGTGCGTGTGTCTGGATGTGTATCTAGAGACGGAGAGTCAAGTGTGTGACGGCTCTGAGGGACCCAAGGAGTTTCCCAGAGAGAAGATGTGCCTGCGTACTGCTAGGTAACACAGAGGAACGAATCAAAATGATTGCTACCCATTTTATTTCTGATGTAATTTCAAGTGAATACACCAGTTTCCTGGTGGATACAAATATGTGGCGTTCATGTAAAATATCATGTCTTTCTCTCAGGGGTCCAAGTCGTCTGAAGCCCTTCAAGTACAATCATCCTCAGGGTTTCTTCAGTCACCGCTAAATCCGGATCACGGGACAAGCGAGAATACTTTAGTGTCATTCTTTGTCATCAATCTTTTATCTCTATTTTTTTCACCCATGTTTCTCTGTTTGCTTATATAATGTGAATTAGAAAATAAAACATTGATTTTGATAAGAAAGTCTCCTCAGCTATTTGATGATTCCAAATATTTCTGGTATTACCTATGTATTATTTATTTATTATTTATACACATGTACTGTATATATACACACACGTGTATAAACATACCTTTTTCAAGTTTATGGGTGAGATTTCTGGTTCATTAGCCGCTATATGGAAATAATGAGAGGAATTAAAGGGGACATCGGATGGCCATTTTCCACAAGTTGATATTCTTTAGGGTCTTAATGAAAGGTCTCTGATATACTTTGCTTAAAAATTCTCAATGGTAGTGTAAAACCCTTTTTACCTTGCTAAAATCAGCTTTGCAAAAATCATCTCATTTTGGTTGAGGCTGCTTTAAATGCAAATGAGCTCTGCTCACCCCGCCCCTCTCTTCTCTCTGCTGCTCTGAGAGATTGTTTACTTTAGCCACATTTAGCGCGTTTAGCCGGTGAACTTGCTAACTAGCACATTATTAGGAAAGGCGATTGCAAAGATTCATAAAAAAAAAACCCTTATACTCACTTCTGCTGTAAGTGAAGCTGGATCACGAATGATTCACGTGAACACAGAGGGATATATGTAGATCGGGAGGCGCATTCCATTCACAAACAAATGTAATCTACTGCACCTTCAGCGGCTCAGATGTCGGGAGTGAATGATGACCACTGTTCATTTTTACATCCAGCAACACAACACCGCAATCGCTCAATCGCAGATATTCTTGTCTAGCTTACATCCCTGCTCCGGCATCGAAACAAAGAGGTCGACTGTTACTACCGATCTAAGGTAAGACGCTCATGTCAATCAACTATTGTGGGAGCGGCCTCTGTCGGTGTGACGCCACAACGTCAGGCATCTGAGAATGGCTCCATTTGAAAAAGGGGATATTATTTTTACAGATTAATTAAAAACCACTGCATGGATTTTTATCATTATAGGGTAGATTTGTACATAAACTGCCAACACACAATAAACAACATGTAAAAGTGAACACAGCATCCGATGATCCCTTTAAGACATGCAGTAAATGGTAAGGCTGTGCAATACAAGTGTCCTCAAAATTAAGATAATACAGTAAAATAACAAGGTAAGACACACCAATTTGCAATATCAAGCGGCAAAAGGAGTTTTGTACAGCTTAAAATAGCTTGGTGCATCAGACCGGAAGCCAGGCCCATAACATTTACAAATGGCCACGTCCACTCTCACGGGAAGAAAAGGTGGATAAAAAAATATTATATTTATATTTTACATACATTCGTACTTTTCTTAGAAACGAAAACAGTTACCTTCTAAGTTATTTGTCGAGCTTTATCGTAAATAATTTAATAGAGACTCTTATTTTGAAATCCGCAACGGTTCAGGGTCACGTGACAGTAAATGCACACAGTCTGTCAAACCTGTACGTCCACATCATCTCGCTGAAGATCATGAACGTTTATACCGCAGATTAAACATATTAGACACATATCGGGTGAGTAATTGGATTGACTGTAGGGGATAAAATCGACAGTTTTTAATTTTGACTCTCGTGTTAAAACTGCTGCACATGTGCATTTAATGCTGCATTTTAGTCACATTATGACACGAATAAGATGCAAAGGCTTAAGAAGCAACCCTTAATATATTTTTTATGATGCACCGTAATGCAGTGTTGATATTAAACGATTTATGATTATTATAATCCGTGTTTGTTGCTCCTCAGACGGCAGAAGCGCTGAAATGAGAGCAGATTTGACATTTCTGCACGTCTGTTTGCTGCTTCCTGTAGTCAGAGGCACATTGTCAAAGACCGATGCCAAAAAAGCCAGTAAGATCCAGGAGGCGGAGGTGAGACTCTACTGTTTACACAGCTTTAGTAACAACTGTGATCTGTGTGTTTTCTGCGGGATGCACATATGCAGATATGCTAGTTCCCCTGAACGTGTAATTATGTGTGTCTGAAGACGACAGTGGCAGATCGTCCGGTGCAGGATCGGGGTCTGGTGGTGACGGACCCTCAGTGGCGGGAGATAGTGAGAGAGGAGAAGAGGTTCTGTGCTCAGTGTGTGTCCACACGACAGTTCAAAGGAGCTGTGCTGGGATACATCACACCTGTGAGTCACACAGCACCTGTCTGCAATCTATCTGTCTGTCTCTCTGTCTGTCGATCTATCTATCTGTCTGTCTGTTTATCGTTCTATCTATCTATCTATCTATCTATCTATCTATCTATCTATCTGTCTGTCTGTCTGTCGTTCTATCTATTGTCCATCTGTCTATCTATCTATCGTCATGTCTATCTGTCCGTCCATCCATCCATCCATATATCAATTGTCTGTCCATCCATACATCTATCATCCGTCTGTCCGTCCATCCATCTTCCTTCCGTCCATCCATCCATCCATCCATCCTCCGTCCGTCCGTCCGTCCATCTGTCCATCCATCCATCCATCCATCTATTGTCTGTCTATCCATCTATCCATCCATCTATCGTCCATCTGTCCATCCGTCTATCATTCTATTTATTGTGCATCTATCTTTATATCTATCTATCTATCTATCTATCATCATGTCTATCTGGCCATCCATCCATCCGTCTATCAATCGTCCGTCCGTCCATACATCTGTCGTCCGTCTGTTCGTTCGTCCATCCATCCATCCATCCATCCATCTTTCGTCCGTCCATCCATCCATCCATCATCTGTCTGTCCATCCATCCGTCCGTCCATCGTCCGTCTGTCCATCCGTCCGTCCGTCCGTCCATCCATCCATCCATCTGTCGTCCATCTGTCCGTCCGTCCATCATTCTATTTATTGTGCATCTATCTATCTATCTATCTATCGTCATGTTTATCTGTCTATCCATCCATCCATCTATCCATCTATCCATCGTCCGTCCATCCATACATCCGTCCGTCCATCCATACATCTATTGTCCGTCCATCCATCCATCATCCGTTCATCCATCCGTCCATCCATTGTCTATCCATCCATCCAGCTATCGTCCATCTGTCCGTCCGTCCATCATTCTATTTATTGTGCATCTATCTATGTATCTATCTATCTATCTATCTGTCTGTCTGTCTGTCTATCATCCATCTGTCCATCCTGACCTTCTCTTTCATTCTATTGTTCTTCTTTTTCTTTCTGTTGTTCTATCGTTCTGTTGTTAAATCTGTTGTTCTCTCTATCTATGATTCTATCATATCTATTATATCCATCTCTTCATCCATTCATCCATCCATCCATCCATCCATCGTCCGTCTGTCCATCCGTCCGTCCATCCATCCATCCATCAATCATCCATCCATCCATACATCCGTCCGTCCATCCATACATCTATTGTCCGTCCATCCATCCGTCCATCCATTGTCTGTCTGTCTATCCATCCATCCATCTATCGTCTATCTGTCCGTCCGTCCATCATTCTGTTTATTGTGCATCTTTCTATCTATGTATCTATGTATCTATCTATCTGTCTGTCTATCATCCATCTGTCCATCCTGACCTTCTATTGTTCTTCTTTTTCTTTCTGTTGTTAAGTCTGTTGTTCTCTCTATCTATGATTCTATCATATTTATTATATCCATCTCTTCATGCATTCATCCATGTTTTCATCTGATCTTTCAGTGGAACTCTCATGGATATGACATTGCTAAGTTGTTTGGTCCTAAGCTGACGTCCGTGTCTCCGGTGTGGCTTCAGCTGAGACGGAGGGGACCAGAGAGCTTCCACATCACTGGTCTTCATGACCATGATCCCGGTTAGATCACTTCTCTTCCTTCCTAAGACGATGCTTTATGGAGAAAAAAGGCAAATGATTTTCTGTAAACACTAACGATGTTCGTTTTTTCACAGGTTGGGTCAAAGCTGTGAGAAAGGCCAACAAAAAAAACAAAATGCGTGAGTATGGATTTAATGTCATTGTGGAAGACGTGGAGTTGATCAACACTAGCTGAAAGCATCAGTTTCTCAGTTTGTGTTTCTCTCTCAGTTCCTCGGCTGTTGTTTGACGGATGGTCCTATCAGGACTACATGAGCGTTCTGGACAGCGAGGATGAGATGGAGGAGTTGGGTCGAGAGGCGCTGGAAGTAGCAAAGGTGCTGTATTTACATCTTGTGTTCCCATTATAAATTTTAAAGGACATTTCCTGACTAAAAGATCCATATTCTTCTTCCTGGGAGTCAGAGTGCTTAGGTTTTTTGTCAGTCTAACAGGAAGCTCCTGGCCAATAGTCTGACTGTAGTAGACTGTAGCATCTTGTAATACT